>JAOWAN010058752.1:0-12595 GCA_028566635.1 Lobelia cardinalis
AGAGGGAGAGATGAGAGAGAGAGAGAATAGGATGGGGGAGGGGAGGGGAAAGGGGGAAGAGACGAGAGGGGGGAAATGGGAGGGGCGGAATGACTGGAGGGGGGGAGAGGAGGGAAGACGTCGTTTGAGATTTTTTTTAATAAAATTTTCAATTTAAATCTTTAACTTCTCGTGAAGGCAAAATGATAGCCAAAACACTAAAAAACCTCGTTAATTGAATTTCGTTAGATTTTTAACAAACTCGTCAAAAAAACCCTATTTCGAAACAAAAATTTAACGTTAGGGCCTGTATCAAAACTTTTGAAACCTGGGAGTTCGTTTCGAAACCTCACGAAAACTTTGGGACTTAAAATGAGATTAACCCATAAAAATGAGATGTCCTACTAATTAAATAAGATTTAGAGCTAGTGTCAAATTAAAAAAAAAAAAAAAACAGAATTTAAAATTTTGAATCTTCTCTTAAAAGGTTGAAATGTAATTTTAGAAGGATGAAACATTCTTTTGGACAGAAGATCCAAACTTGAGCGCGAGACAAATGGGTGAGCAAAACTTACTCCCATTGGTCACCCCTAGCCTAGCCTACCCTCCTTGCACCACGCGAGGAGGAATTCATTTCAGCCATGGGGAGAGTTAAGTGAATTGAGTAAACTGCTTTTGAATACCCATGCTTATGAATCATGACTGGAGGATAAAGAATGGCCAGGTAACCAATATAAACATGACAGAATCGTTCAACAGTTGGCTACAAAAATGTAGAGGGAAAGCCAATTTTAACAATGCTCGAGTATATTAGAATGAAGGTGATGAACAAGCTTCGTAAAAGGTATCAAAAAGCAGTGAGTTGTATGACTAAACATGCCTCCTCCTCCAGCTGTGAAATTCCTCAACACTCATTGATCCATAATGAAATGTTTATCAGAAGTTGAAACTGCTGAGGTCCAAAAAGCAATGTGCATTAAGATCCTTCAAATCTCCGAAGCTTCCCTCTCCCCTGCTACTCCCAAGTTCCAACAGATGGGGAGGGAAGAGCTGCATTCCAAGACATCTCTCAGACTACCAAACACTTTCAAGGTAGCCCTCTGTCCTTTCCCTCTCAGGAGATAGAAATCCATGTATCAGAGCTATTTTCCTTTGTTAAAAGATATAAATAAATAAATCATTATACACACGGTATAAATATATGGTCATACTCCACTAGAAACCTCCTTAAATAAAAAACCCCATTTACATTCATTGGATTATATACAAATTAAAGATTGAGATTATATTCTTTTTTAAAGCACCGATGGCATATTTGGTAATTAATCAGAAATTTAGGACAGCCACGTCAATTAGAATCTGCATACGTGTTAACACAATTAATTTTTTTTTCTCAAACTTTAAACGCACATATCTCATTATTCATAACTCCAAATTAAGATCTGTTTGCATATTCTTGCTCGTAATTAAATTACCTTTAAAACAAAATCAATCATGAATATATTTGAAAATCAAATAAAAAAGTAAAAAATAAGTCAATATGCAGTAGCAAAACTACTACTGCATCCGGTTGCAATTTATGAATTGCACTGGATGCAGTAGCAATATTCGTATCGCATCCTATTGTATTTTGCGAAATTGCATGAATGCAGTAGGAGTATTGCTACTGCATCCGATTGTAATTTATGAATTGCACGGGATGTAGTAGCAATATTCGTACCGCATCCTATTGTATTTTGTGAAATTACAAGGATGCAGTAGGAACATTGTTATGAAATTGCACTAGATGCAGTAGGAACATTGCTACTACATCCTGATGTGTTTTTTGTGAAATTGTACTGGATGCAATAGTAATATTTTTACTGCATTTTGTTGTATGTTACGAATTGCACTGGATGCAGTAACTATATACCTAGTGCATCCTTTGATATTTTACGAGTTATACTTGGATGCAGTACAAATTTTACTACTGTATCCTGTTGTATTTTATTAATTACATTGGATATTTTAACGAGATGGTGGAAAATAATTAATTATGTTCACACTTGTTATTCTATAAGTTATATTCACATTATATCTTATCTCAGCCGTACATTCTTTTCAAATTTAATGAATGGGATCGATTCCTACGATTCTCGTATTAATTAAATTCTCAATTGAACACTCCCCTATACATATATACATATATATAGATATTGAGAGAGAGAGAGTTGATATGATCTTCAGTCGAAGTAGCAAAAGCTCCAAGTTCACACTTCACAGTACTGTACCCATATTATATTCCGAGAAGCTCCGTGCTTCAAAACTGATTCTTCTGACACACTCAAAACTACAAATTATGAACTCACATCCAAACCCCTACAGCAGATATGGAAAGAGTTTTCTGCATAATCTTCTAACTACTAGACGGAAGGGTAAGCAGTTGCACTGGCACAATATGATCAGAAGGTCCAAACAGAAACCCAACAGATGGGCATTAACTCGAGATAACTATGTCTGTATTGATATACACCTAATACCAATTGTACAATCACACAGTATAATTAATATTTGTTGCCAAGAATATAAACAAGATCTACATAGGTCATATTGATAACCTGGAACTTACATTCCTACAAAAGGTACAGGAATATGTAGAACTGAACTTCCAAGCCAGTGAAATAATCTGCCCCATTCACTAAGCCCTTAAATCAGTTAAAAAATACTTCAAGTTGTTCGGGTGTTGCATTAGATAGGCCTGCAGTAAACGAAAAGTACTTGAGTAAACATGTTTTAGAATTTATGAAGGATAGAAAATAAAATTTTGAGATAAAATTTACCATTGCCAAGCTTCATCCTGAACAACTCTTCATTTACTTGCATTCTCTCCATTCTAGCACGGTTAGCTTCTTCTGCACTTTTGGCATTCAGCTTCTCTACTTTTGGACGCAGTTCTAATGCAGTTCTTGTCAACTCTGTATGAAGCAATTGTCTCTTAACATATTTATTATTCGGGAAATGCTATCAACTAATCGAGAATAGAATTGCTTAGATAAAGAAGTCTCAAAATTAAGCAAAATTGAAAGCTTCTCCAGTGCTGCTATAATAAAGCACAGCTGTACAGCCTTGCATAATTACTATGTTAAGCTCGTGTTGCTAGAACCACAGGTGAAGACGAGGTGCAAGATCGCGAGGGGGTATGCTAAGATTGGGAAATTCAGAATCCTTCCAATCCAACCAAATTTTGAGATCATTCATATAGATAAAGGCATAAATGCATATAGTTGCATTCAAGTTTGCTTTTGACATAAATATCTTAAGGAGGACTACCTACATCCCTCAACAAGTGTCACCTTAACTCTTTGCGAGGAGATTAAAAAAGCCAATATGTTTTGTAATAAATGAAAACTAAGACAAATTCTCAGTGTGTTCCATCTTGATGTTAGCAATTTATTTTGTTTTGGGGTTTGCTTTGTAAACAAGTAAATTACATCAGGGGAAACTTTTAACTTTTTAAAATATAACATGCTCTTTAAGGACCAAAAATGGAGAGAACAATTTGCAGCCAGCTAGGAAAAAAATGCATAATTATTCTAAACCTGTGAAAACTCATCCTTTCCGCTGTTCGTTTATGAGAGTCGGTACATAATTTATGTGTAATTGGGGGAGAAAAAGTGGGTTGGTGGGGATAGGTGAAATATTTCCTGTCCAAGAATACATTGATCTGTATCAAGTGGAAATCTATCGCAAATATCAGGTAACACCACCAAGAGACTTCAGAAGATTGACTTCGTTGTGTTTTGTAGATCTAAAATCAAATTTATTATTGTATAGTATGTGCATGTCGTACATAAAAAGCATATATTACTTTTATCTCAATTTGGATCTTAATTAAGTATAACCTACCTAGTGAAACCAGAATATATTCAGTGTTTATAAATTGGATAAATAATACCTTGGAACATATCGCCCAGAGAGTATTGCTCATATAATTGTAATGCTTCATTCACAGACCCCACTTCATGGTTACTTAACACAGACTGCCTCTCTACTTCCTGTAGCTCTCTGTTCAGTTCAGCAGACTCTTTACCCACCTGGGTAGAAGATTTTAAGTTAATATGAATCAAGTACTTATAGAACCAAGAAAAAATGTGCGTAGTCCAGCAGCCTAGAGAATTCCTGTTACCAACGCAAGCTTCTCTCTCAAGGAGTCCAGTTGTGCATCCAGCTCTGGGTCAATAATAGTATCCACATCCATGGAATGATCACCAGATGGTTCATTCTGAAAATTTATGGGCTCTTTAGCCATGGAATGTCTTAAGACAATGCTTATGTCAAATTCAAGCTCATTGTTCCCATTTCCACTAAGCGAAAAACAATTAACTGAATCATAGCAACCCACACCATATTAAGGGATCCACCCCATCATTTCATCACATCCTTGCTCTTCAAAACACTCATTAAACATGAAAGGTTCTGTACATTATACCACAGGGATAGACAAGTTTGCACCGTATAGACTTCCAAGAAACACTAAGAAGATGAAATCGTGATGCACCAAAGACACTTATATTTAGTCACTTATATATTTGGCAATATCGTTAAGAAATATAACTAAATGTTTAATTCCTCTAATTAAAAAACGTTTAATACCCCCTGGGTGTCTAGCAATAGTGTAGCAATGACATTGAAAGCTTCTATGAGTTTACATGTGCAATCAAGTCTACTAAGATAACCCCCAAGACTAGAAATTGAGGTGTTGAGAATCATGTTTGATACCTTCTGCCAATAGGAACTTCAGACGTACAGCTGAATATATATCCCACTACCCAGCAAATTAACTACTCCCTCTAATCCATGCAAAGAATCCGTTTGAATTTTTCTTGTCGAGATTTTGACTGAAAATCTACTATATTACTTGTCTCTACAAATTACTGACATTTTCAATTCCTAGTATATTTAATGTAATTTTGTCGGTTATAAATTGAATTACATGCATAAAAATAACTGTATGTCAGATATTGATTTAAGATTCGCACATGTAAACTTTTAGAAAGATGATGCTTTGATTGGAAGGAACAAAGATAGTAGTTAGTTGGAACGGAAAAAACTACTAACAAAATAACTAGACCAGACAGAGTATGTATATGCACATGCAATGCAAATAAATGAATCGAAAAGTTAAATTAAGAGGACAAACGGAATTGGGCAATGAAAATCCTGGAGGAACAGCAAAACATCGATGTAGACAATATTTCTCCCACGCAGTCAGTCGCTCGTTGAGAGCTGATTGAACCATGTTCTGTATGCCAGCTATGCCCTACGAGACAAAATAAACACCAAAACGGACGAAGAAGTAAAAAAACGGAAAGCACCCAACAACATTGATCATTGACAAAAAAAATCAAAAACAAGCAAAATGTGCAATTTCGTAACCCTAACGAGAATAACGAAAACATTTCGAACCGAAGAATCAACAAATTTTCTAACATTGGATAAGTCGCGTGCCCTGTCTGTGCCCTCGATCTTCAATAGAGTCGACGCCTCTCTGTACGGTCATCAAAAATTAAACAATTAGGAGTTAATCAGTTTCGGAGGGAACAGAATGAAATATTGTTAGAGAGAGAGGGGGGGGGTACAGGAGGAAGTGGTCGAAGGCGTCGTCGAGCAAGTCGTCGACGATGTTGAGGACCTCGTTGATGAAGAGTTGAGGGTTCAGGTTGTTCAGGGTTTCGAATATCGCCTCGCTTCCTTCCATCTTCACAACTCCTCTCTACTTTCTCTCTCGATCGATTTGGATTTGGATTTTCCCACCAAGCTCTTTTTGCTGTGAACTTAAATTTTGCATTTTCAAGAACACGAGGGAAGAAAAGGTTTTTTTTGTAATAAAACTAGTAAATAGCCGTGCCCAGCAGAAAAATAACACAAATTAAACAATATGAAGAATTTTATGGTGCGTTTGGATGTTGAGTTTTTTAATATGTTTTATTTTTATTTGTGTTTTGTATTTGTTTTGTGTTGGTTTTGATTTTGTAAGAGTATTAAAATTTTGCCCTTTAGATTTGAAAAAATTATATGATAGTGATGGAGAGAGAAAGAGAGAGAGGATGATAATTGTGATTTGATGTGATGTTTGATAGGATATAAAGGTGATATAGGGGTATGTAAAAATAATAGGTAGAGAGAGAAAACTTGTGTTTAAAAAACTTGTGTTTTTGTTTTATTTTTCAAATAATGTTTAAAAAATCGAACGGATGAACACACCCTTAGTTTAAGTATAAAAAAAAACACAAATTAAAAGAAAAAGATTTTTAATTAAGTCAAGAAATAAAAAAAATTACACATTCCCCCGCACACCCCAATCCATCATCCCTCTCTCTATTCCCAACACTCACCCACACAAAAGATTCTTTGTCCCCTCTCCCCACACACTCACACACCCATACATAAACCCTCTCCCAACAAATTCCATGCACAAATAGTACTATTCATTTGTGGTGGAGTCCACACCTTCATTTTCATTTGTATTATATAAAAAAAAAGGTTGAGACTGCAACTCCGGCAGTCCCCCACCGACCATGCCCTGAGCCAACGTAGAGGAGGTAAATCGCTGCACACTACCGCGCTGAGCCCTATCCATCCTCCCCTTTGACACTGTGATATATGCCCCGGGTCATTTTCATTTGTATTATAGATTCTAAGTTGAGGGGAGACCGGAGAGTGTAACGATCATTTGGCCCAATCCACTAATCCAGGCCTTTTTTAGCACATAAGACTGTAGTATAAAAAATGTTTGCACTAAGTGGAGTATTTTTATTGATGTTATTTTTCATTAACAATGTTTAACGTTAACTCAAAGACTCCACGAAGTCTAACAAAATAGTGAGATGTAACAGGAATTTCATTAAATTTGTTTAAAAAATTAAATTAAAACCAAATAGTAAGAATTTAGAAACCATAAATTAATTTATCTTTCATAAAATATCAAATATTAAATACATTTATATAAATAAAAAGTGAATATCTAGCTTATACAATTCAATATATAATACATTTTGTTAAACAAATATTTTTTTTTGTGTATATTTAAATTTTTTTTATTAAAGATTTATACAAACGAGCATCAATAGTTTGTGAGCTTGTTCGAGTGACCAAATCGAACTATGACTAGCTTTAATTTGACTCATTTACTTAACCAACTTTATATCAAATTTGAGTTTCATTTATTAAGTAACAAATCAAATTTCGACAAATTTTTAACTTTTTATTTTAATAAGTTTGCAAGTTGGTTCATTTGTACCCCTAAAAATTTGGCTATTCGAAAAGAAAAAAAAACATTTGTCTATAATTTTTAAAGTATAAATAATAAATAAAAATTTATAAAATTAATGAAAAATAAAAGTCAAAAATTAAAAAATACCTCTAAAAACTAGTCCTCCAAACAATTTTTTTTGAAATGCATAAAAAGGAAAAATAAGACTAAAGTACGAGGAAAAGTAATTTTTAGGGTTTGGGGAAAAGAATTTTCCCCAATAATGCTTTATATCTGATAATGCCACGACAAATTGACCATGAAACTAATCTTGATATGTCTAACGAGCCCTAAATTGGAGGGAATTTGTGGCGTTGTACTAATAGAACCCTCAATGCCAGGACTACTAATCCCATCCCCAAATTATAGCAGAGCCTTATTCCCCACATGCATCACCCAGACCAGAATAAACCTTGTTCATTTGCAAAATTGGCCCCAACCCAGTTGCCATAATTCTCAAAATATCATGTTTAATCGATATTATCAAAGAGCAAAACCCTTTGCACACTCTATCTGTGGGAATCTTTTTAACCTGACGAAGAGGAAGTCATCATCATCTTCTTCTTCTTCGTCTTCGGTTCAAGTTCTGTATGATCTTTGCAAGGAGACGTTCACTCCTACTACACACCCTGTATCTACTCAGGCTATTGACAAGCTCTCTTCTATACTGGGTACTTTTCTCTCTCCACTTCAGTTGTCCCTTTTTTTTTTTCCTTCAATTTTTTACTAATTGCTGAAATGGGTTTATGCTAATGATGCAATATTTAACATGGGTTTCTTGGGTTGGGCATTGGAATTGAGTGATTGAGTGGTGTATGGATGCATGCCAGGTTTTCTTATGCATTTGGGGTCGGTTTGCTTTAATTGAGAGTGTATTTGATGTGCATTGAGTTGTCTTGTTCTTGCTCCAGTTGTTAATTATTTGATAATTATGTTGATATTAAATGGTGAACTCTAGGCAGAGATAAATCCTAGCTAAGTTTCCTAACCAAGAGGTTTAAGCTGAGAGCATGTGAAAATGTGACTTCTATCGGGGAGGAATTCGAATGGATTAGTGGATTAATTAGCAAAAGAGTCTAATATTTGATGATTCAGCATAGCAAAAGAATCGTCCGCGTTGCCTCTTTTCAGAGCAAACACTTTTAAGGAACACAATATTGCTATCGAGAATGATCTATCTGCGAGTTTACTTTTGATCCCTGAGCTTGGTTTTCCAAGATAAATGTAGATTAAAGTTGGAATAACATGAAGTTGCAAGATAAGTTCTAGACAAGGGTGTAAAGGGACTCCCCAAGCGGGATGGAGGGAGTAATTAATTCGACTCATTATCCATCTGCAGGAGATTAGAAATGTTGCACATATAATTTAAAACAGGCTGGTCAGTAGAAAACTACAAGTATTTTATGGCGTTCCCATGAACCTTGCTTTATGGTACAGTCAAGGTATGAACATGTTTGATGGAGTATACTTGCCTAACCGTAAGAGGAGTAACAACTATATGTTTCCCCGTTACTGGTCATGGCATAATCGACGTAGGAATATGTCCATACGCAACTAGAGTATATGGCTCAATTAGAGTTTGTTTTAAATTTCTTTTCATCAAACGTGCCGATCTTAACACAACCCTAGAGGATGGTTTAGTAGTGGACTTCGAACTTTGCAAAGCATGAGGTCTCATGTTCATCCTTTGCCATCATCCTCCCTAGGGGCCACTAGAAAAGTTGAAGTAAAGGAAGCCGCACATAGCACATATAATTATGAACATGTTGAATATAATAGGGTCGGATGCTATTATGCTTTACTGACTTTTGAGCATCATTTGAAACCTGTGCTTATTTTTGGACACAGAAGAATCTCATGGGAATTGACAGTTGAAGTTTCTTTTGTTCCTAAATATCAGAAATTTTCCATAGACTTTCAAATTTCATTTCACGATTCGTGTTAAAAATTCAGTGTTCTTTTTTCTTCATGAAAAGCAATTTCCAATGTGACGGTATAAACCATGAAATATTGTATCGTTTGAATTTATCTTCAGGTGGACTATAGTCTATAATTCATATTCCTGTGACCAGTCACATATCAGGTGAGATCTGCATTGTTTTGCAGACACAATTGCTCCCTCTGATGTTGGGTTGGAAGAGCAAAAACAAGAGGATCGAGGTCACGGTCCTTTTGGACTCAATATATTCAACAGGATGGATCAATGGGCCCAACCAATAACGTATGTGGATGTACATGAGAACTATAATTTTACGGTAAGAATCTAACCTAGTCAACAACATGAAAAATTGTTGACATTTCCTTGAGATCTTCTATTGTCTCATTTGTTATAAGATAAGATCATGACTGTGTATGTCCCATTATTATCACCCTATCCCACACTAGAGAATGTTTTTTGGAATTATACAGTCGATCCTGAGCATATTTTTGGGTGAACCCCATGCATGTATCCCTCTGCTCTTTCTTGCTTCATGTTAAATTAGAATTAAGAAAAAGATCGCTGCAACAAGCTTTCTCTAAGATAGATTCTGTTGCATGTAGCTTTATCAAGATTCTTTTTGCTGTTTGAACCCATGACATCCAAGTCACATGAGGTTTCTAAGTGTATACTCCCTCCGTCTTATTTGTACACTTTCTTTTTTCGGCCGTTCCACTTGAAGAGTTACACTTCCTCTTTAGGCCATCTCACTTGATCACATTCTTACTTTTTACAAGGGATAAATATGGGTCACACTTAAGGGTCTTTTATGGAAAATTACCCATTTTCCACAGTTGGTATATGGAGCACCTAGGTGCTCCTTGCTATGAGCACCACGCACCCAAAGAGAGTGTATTTACTCTCCCACTTTCCCCCACCATCTTTTACAAACTTCAATCAATCCCTAAAACTAAGGAATTTCCTTTAATCTCTGCAACCAAAATTCAGAAAACAAAATCAGCCTCATTTAAATCCCAAAATATACGCCTAAATTAACTCATAATCTCTCAAAATTGGATTCAAATACTAATACCAAAATTCTGCAAATTCTCTAAATACACAATCTAAACACCATAGCCAATATAAATGAATCAAACATTTAAAGAAATGAATATTAAACATCGAAAAAAAGAACACTTACAACAGGAATGCTGAAATTTTGAAATGATTCAATGAATAAAGTAACTAAGGAAATGGACATTAACAATTTTATAACATATCAAACATTCAAACTGTGTAACATGTTAATGATCCAACGTTAAAAAATATGGAGACAATTTACACGTAAATGAACCCACGAGCACTTTTTAACGGTACATGTTAAAAGAAAATGAATCCAACAGTGAAGTAAATGAACATTAACACCGACAAAATGAACATCGTCTTCAGCGGCTGATCAGAACACAGTTGAAACCTTCTCTGTAATCGAAACCCTCGTTTTCCATGAAATCGAAAATTTGGACGAACCGAATGTGGTCGCCATTGCCTCCATTTGTATCTTTCGACTGTCGCGCGGCCGCTTCTTCAAATGGAGAGGGGCAGAAGAGAGACGACGGAGAATACTGCTCCGACGAACTTCGGCGGAGGAGAGGGACGGTGTTTGCCGGCTGACAAAGAGACGGGAAAGTTTCTTTTCTTTTTCTTTTTTCCAAATGGGTCAGGGTAATAGGGAGGTAAAGGGAGTATAATTTCCCCTAAAATTATGGAAGTTAATTAGGGAAATTTTTTTTTTCCCTCACCTGCTTTAGAGAGGGTGTGTTACACTTGCCCAAAGAGGTGCTCCTAGCAAGGAGCACCTAGGTGCTCCATATAAATTCTACATTTTCAACCTATTTATTAATCTTTGTGCCCAGCCAAGTGTTATTCTTGAAAGGGAGTAATAGAATTGGAGCTATTTGCAAATTTGATGAAGATCAATCTTTTGGGGACGATGTAGGAAGATCTGCGCTCTAAATTAGCCTTTACTTGCATCAAACAAATTATGGACACAAAAAGAAATGTCTGGTCTATGTTCTCATTATAACGATTCAAAAATCTAGAGCAATATTAAGCTTTTCGCTGTCTAGGTCTGCATGGCACAAGTGTTATAGTTAAGTGCTAATTAACAACTTAATTTGCATTTTCTGTAGGAAACATGTTTCATGTAGGAAACATGTTTCAATTGGAACTTCTTGAGAATTTGGAAAATACTGTTGACTTCTTGAGTACTCCCATTTTCCACATCAACAGTTGAGAAATAAACTTAGCATGTATTATGCTGCACTCGGTGGTCTCTGAGACTTAAGAAGTAAGGGGATCTCACTGGATAATTGGAAATTCTCGGAGTTCAAATTGGAAAAGCATATTTTTGCTCATAGGAACTTGTTCACCTTTCTGCAGTTTTCCTTTGACTATGATATGGACCTTCTGGGTTCCTGTAAAACTCTCTGTTGTTGGTATGGATTTTGAAATGTATGTTAGGGTTGGATCACAAATCTGATTTCCACTGATATGGTGATATGACATATCGATCACTTGTGATATCAAATTCTGATATTCATCGATATCATTTTTTTTTCATTTTTTTTTCATTTTTTTTTCCTATACCTATGCACTATGTAATCCAAATCAAATCAAACATATCCCATCACATTTTTACCCAAAATAATTTCTCTCATCTCTCATCTCTCATCTCTCCTCTCTCCGTCTTCTCTCTCCTTCTCACTGTCCAAAAAATGCAAATCCACCCATTAAAAAAAAAGCGCACACACACTGCTAGAATTATCCGGTCGCTTTTCCCTCTCTCCATGTCTTATCTCCATCTCCGAATTTCTTCCCTTCTTTATCCAATTTTCCATAAAATTGTTGACCCACTTGTTTTATGAAGTGGGTTTGTCAACAAGAGGAGCAAACCTATCAAAAAACCAGCAAACCCAAGATATGTATTCTGGGTTTACGTAGAGAATGACCGATTCCCACCTCCACCTCTCCTCACTTCGCTCCAAACCACTTCCCTCTGCAGCAGGACTTTAACAACTACCTACGTCCTACGCCGCCGATGCATGACTTCAACAGCTACTCCGCCCACAGCTCTTACCTGCCGACGCAGGGCCTTAACAACTATTCCGACACCAGCTCCTACCCACCTCTGGCACCGCCGCAAACCACAGTACAACATGTTTCCCATGAAGGTGGCGAGAGCGATGGCCCACAGCATTATCGACCCCATATGTTTTGTAGTGGAAAACCCTCTTCAAACAAGTTGGTTTGTTTTGTTGATTTTCTTCATTTGTGAGGGGGGAGAGAGAGAGAGAGAGAGAGAGAGAGAGAGAGAGAGAGAGAGAGAGAGAGAGAGAGAGAGAGAGAGA
>JAOWAN010058763.1:0-12594 GCA_028566635.1 Lobelia cardinalis
GAGAGAGAGAGAGAGAGAGAGAGAGAGAGAGAGAGAGAGAGAGAGAGAGAGAGAGAGAGAGAGAGAGAGAGATGAGGAATGAACAGCAGCAGGGTGGTGGTGGTGGTGGTGATGATGCATGGAGTGCGAGGGAGGAGCTGATACTGGCCTGTGCGGTTAGGTCGCACGGCGTGACAAGGTGGCAAGACGTGGCAGTCGAGGTCCGGACAGCCCTATCGCATATCAAGTACATCAACTCTCCTGATCCTCACTTCTTCACCCCTCAAAAATGCCGTCTCAAATTCAAACACCTTCTGCTCCAGTTCGATCAACACCGAGACCTTGATTTCATGATCGAAGAGCTGCGGCAGCGTCACATCCAAGAACTCCAGTCCGAAATCCAACTCCACGATCACTCCATCCAGTTATTAAATTAAATTAAATTAAAGTTACCCATTAATTAATTGATGTTAAATTTTGTTAATTTGACAAGGGTTATTTTTTTTTAAATTAATTTTTGGCTAGGTTGATGAAGCAGCACATCAAGAAACTGCAGGGTAACCTCGGATCACAACCGGCCGAAGAGGGCCCGACGGAGGCTCCAGCTTCTCCGGCGGCATCGGATTACATCAGGGAAAAGATGACGGAGTTTTTGGGTATCTTGCGGATGTATGAAAACAGCTCCTTGTTTGAACACCGGCTTCCTCCCCAGGTATACTACTTGCTCACTCTACTTGTTTTGTACTCCTCATTTAGGGTTTCTTTTTTTGTTTTTAACAAGGTACACATGAGTCTGCATATGGTACTACATTTACTGCCTTTCATGATATAACAAGATTGCCACTCTCTTAAATTTCATTTAAATTAGTTTTTTTTTTTAAATTTCATTTTATTTCTGTTTGTGAGTAATTTATGACAATGGGCAAGCATGGTATGGATTTAATTTGTTTTTATCATGTCTTAAAAAAAATAACATTTCAATTTATTTAAGAGGTAAAATTAGAAATTTAATTAAAAGGTAAAAACAAATTACGAAGATATAGGGTTTTAATTTTTGGATATTTTTCTTAATTTGTGAAAGAAAAATTTAATTTTTAAAAAGGCACAATTTTAGTAATTTATTTACATAAATTCACTTATATTGTTTCTAAAATGTAGACAATGATAGTTGATAAAGATGAATTTACTTACTATTAATTAATTAATAAAATTTAATTTCTATCTGGGGATATTAATATTTATAGTCTTTTCTTGATTAAGAACATTCAATTTAATAAGTCCTTGGATTTTCATAAGATAAAAATTCTGTTGATGTTAATATACCATGTAATTAATTAATAAATATAAATACAAAAAAAATTTCAATTTTGATGAATTTCCTTTTCAGACTAAATTAATTGATGATCCAATTTTTTTTTTTTAAATGCTACTTCTTTATTATTATTTTTTTTTTCCTTTTCCTGTTTCCAGTAGAGGGTATGGAGTAGAATGCCCAAAGCTAACAACTATTTAACCTACTAAATTTTCATTTGGTGTGCAGGATACTGAAGCGTATGCAAAAACGATCCGGCAACACATGGACTTTCAAATAGTCGAATCGAGGATCGTAAACCGGGATCACGATTACCAACATTCGTACGATAAGTTCTTTCGCGATCTTTTGCTCATATTCACCAATGCAATCACCTTCTTCCCGAAGAGGTACACGGAACACCAAACGGCACGCATACTCCAAGAAGTGGTGTGTAGAGTATTGCGTACGAGAATTCGCAACCACGTTCCGGGCAGATACATATGCTTTGCCGATGCTCTTCCTCGTGATGAACGCATCGTGTTTGGATTACCCAACTCGCAACTCCAACCTGAAGTAAAGAAGACGACGAAGAAGAAGAGGAAGATTAGGAGGAAGAAGAGGAACCTCTAGTCTTGATGATCATAGATTTATACATGTCGTATTTTTCTTTTTCTTTTTCTTTTCCTTGTAATATAATTGTACGTTCTGCCCATCAGTGATGAATTAAGTCTACAATTTTCAAAATAAGTGTCATAAGTTGACTTTATTTTGTCAACTCGATTGAACTTTGACATCATTTAAAAAAAATTTTATTTGTTGTTGCAAGTTATAAAATGTAAACGAGTCCCAAGTTAATATTCACTCCAATAAAAATAAGTGGATTCTTCGACTTGACACAATATTTTAGGTTATTAGGTATTTCATTTGATTTGAATAAAGAAATGAAATGAGTAGTCGTAAATTATTCCCTTTGTTTTATTTTAATGTTCCTAAAAGCGACAATTAAAGTGAAATGGAGAGTAATATATATGGTCCCATGCTAAAGTATGGATTGCTAGCATAATCACATTAGTATTTAAAGTAGTACAAGCTATTCACCCCTTAATCTCACTCTCTCTGCTTTGTTCTGATCGAGGTATCCCGCTTGCATTTAAGTCAACCCGTAAGAAAGAGATGACATATCACTCTCTTTGTTCTTGTCGGGGTGATACGTATGGCACTGATAAGGACGTAAGGAACAGTAACAATACCACTTAATCATATACTATAGATTGTCGGTAAGGTCAATTGAAGATTTGTGGCTAAAAAACGGAGTTTCCTTGAAAGGAAATGTCCACTTATTTTAGATCATCCCAAATACTCCCTCCATTTCCTGTTAAAAGGAAATGAACGCTTAAAAGAAATGGAGAGAGTATAAACTTAAGAAGAATCTAATTATCAGTTGCCAACTTCTCATGTCCATCTCAGTTGACAACTTCTAGAGTTCGCTGATATCACTAAAATGAGTGCTACAATTTGTTCGGAATCACAAACAAATTGCAATACTCATTATGGAACGAAGGGAGTATAAACATAAGAAGAATCTAATTATGGAGTTGGCTGTTGCTAAGTTCAGTAATCAAAATGGTCTCCTGGAGTGCATACAACTGTGAAGCAAGAGTGGGAATCTATAACATAGTTCAACTAGGATATTTGACATCTGCCTATCTATATAATCCCAAAATGTAGTAATCTCATACCCAGATTGTCAAAGGATTCTGTATATAAGGAACCAGCATATCGATCCACATCTGAAGACAGGCTAAATGGACTGATATCTATGCCTGCAATCAGCAGTTTCAGGAGATTCTTCTCCCACACGTTGCCCCTGTACAAGCACTCCTCGGTTTTTTGAATGTATCTTTATGGCCATAACTGGTATTGCTGCCTGAGAATTGTTTGGCACTAATTCATCTTGAATATTCTTTGGTACGGCTTCTGCTTGAGATCTAGCAGACAAGTTCAGCCCATTCCTTACTGGCATTAGCTCCTCCCCTTCAGGCACTGAATCCTTCATCAGCTGTATTCCACGTCATACACATTACGTTCAACAGAGTATAAGATGGCATACATTGTAGAAAGTTCGATATTAATCAAACACATCAGTGGGCATATAGAACCATCAACAAACTATTTGAAACTAAAAGTAGTATCCACTTCTATTATATTCAACAATATTCAAAGGGAACAAATGTTTGTACCTTCCAATCTGAAAAGTCAAGTCGGAAGATGAAGTGAGTGTATACCACTTCTTTGGACATAACTACACTGGAAGAAGGTGCATTCCTTGGTGCTGGAAAGGAAAAACTTCACAATGATTAAATTTTCAAAGAGAGGAAAGTACTCACAAAAAGTTTTACATGATTGTAGTGATTTGTAAATCTTACAAACAAGATGAGAGCCTTTCTCGTCAACAGCTATTACGACCCGCCCATCTTTCACTAAGAAAGAGAGAGCAAATAGATTCTCTACTGTTTGAGCAAAGGACTTCCTGTTTAACAAAAGGTTCTCAAGTTTAACAGTCTTCTTCTGCCTGAGGATCTCATACATCGCTAACATATTCTTGTCGGTGTCTGTTTTCTCCTCAGTGGCACTCTGAAGCTGTTTTAAGTAAAATTAACATAAGTACACAACTATAAAAGAAACAAATACAAAGTAATCCCTATGTATCAATTGACCAAGAAATAATTAGAAGTCTAAAGAAATTTATAGCTATAGCAAAAATAATAGAATAAAGAATACAAGCCATGCAGCCTAAATTTAAGTTGCAGTTATTGAGCTCTTAAAATCAGAAAGAATGCCAGAAAAAGAAAAAGATACAACTATTCCAGAGGATCTTATAAAGATTTATGCCACCAAAAGATCTATCAAGGCCACTTCCTCTCCACCTTAGAGATGACTAGATTGAGATGACATATAAGCAGATTCTAGAGACTCATAAAAAATACATGGTAAATATCAATCTATTTTCATCTACGTAACTACTTCGTTTTCCTAAAGAACCAATTTTAACATCATAGCATTCAAGTTTTTATCTATTATGAAAAAGCTCAACAAAGACAGCAGCGGATCAAAAGACAGGAATCTGCAAGCATATCAGGCTCATCTCTTAATTCATAAAAGCAACAAATGGTCATAGCGCTGGGAGATTAGTGTGGAAACTCCATTTCCTTCTCCAAAATGATGTATTTAGGATGAGGACTTCAGACATAACACCATGTATGAATAATTTTCCAGACTCACCCCTCTTTGACCCATACTGAACCCAAACTACTTAGTACGTACACAGTTACACTTATTCAATAAATCGTCTCCATTAGCTACAGCACTTTTATGGGATTACTTCGAGCAAAGCCCCTACTACTTACATGGAGGCTGATACCAAACTACAGATAACACATTCTCCGGCCATTTGCCTGAGGTAGCTCTTATTTGTCTTAATAGAGAAAGAAGCAAGACACAAACAAGGGGACTTAAACTAACCGCTACAAAAGTCAAAAGATCAGACACCACAACCGGAAAGCTCTGTATTCTCTTCTCAATAAGTATCAGATGTCTTGAGCTTAGCACCAAGGGCAGACCAAAAACCTTTACTTAAGCAGGGATGCCAAATTATCATTGACTAACAGGGTTTTAGAGTATTAAACTCATCTATTAAAGTAAACACTACTCCCATCGTTCCTTTTTAAGTGTCTTTTTTTGACTTTTTTTCGTTCCTTTATAAGTCTCCTATTTTAGCCGTTGGGCTTCGCAGTTTCTCATTTGTGGGGAAAATTTGTACAAGAGACACTATCAGGGCCTCAATCTCTTATGTGTGAATATAAATGAGTGTCTCTAGAGTTTCTTACAATGAATACTAGTAGGATGTTGTAAAAAAGGGTAATCTGGTAAAATAACTCACAAATTTATTGCTATAAAAATCTCCCAATCATTTCCTTAATACTTCTGCATGGTCAAAAAGGGACACTTACTAAGGAATGGAGGGAGTACGGTTTAAGAAAGAGGTGTGGGCAACTGACTTCCAAACAGAAGGGTTGGTTTGTTTGGAGGCAGCCCTTAACAGAATAGACTCTTTTTTGATCAAACAAGATAGGAACATTCTCCAACATATCTGATGCAACAACACATGAGATTTTAAAGAATGAAAAAGATATACAACACATACCATCAATAATTGAAGCTTTCCTAATGAGCAACCATACCTCTTTGGGTTGTGCACTTGGTAGAGTTATTTTAGGGGACCTTGTGCGTCTTTTATTAGCTGCCCTTTGCTTAAGTTTATTTCCCATTGTCCCCAGCCTTCAAAGAAAGAACAGATCAAAGCAGACAATATAAGTAAACAGGTCATCAAAGTACAACAGACACGGTAAATCACATTCAACTGAGTTAGAAATCTTACATAGTGCAGCACCCTCCGCAATTCCCAAATATGGGTGAAACATGAAGACCAATATCTTTCCAGCGAATTTGTTTGTCTGCAATCCCATCACTTCCAGTGCTTCCAATCCGCCCAAACTCTCCAAGCAAACATGATATAAGATCTGCTGGGGTAAAACCTCCACTGGTTTGTGATCTAACAGATGCCACCAACGTATCAGCAAGACCAAGCAATGCCTCTGCATCTACAACTTGCTGCCTTGGCTTCTTGACTGAAATTCCAAATACGTAAAAGTTGGTGTGTGATATTTTTAGAAACAAAAGAACAAATAATTACAAAGAGATAATATTTTTTTCTTAAATATGACTACATTTGCAACCCTAAACACTGCCATTCTAGAATAATAATTTATCTTATGCAACTGAATCTATTAAAGCCTCAAATATGTGAAATACAGATTATAAAAATTACAAAGCACATGTATGATGTATCAGAAGCTGTGACAGTGCTTAATCTCAAAAGCTGCATTGGAGCAAAGATAATAAAAAAAGATACAGAAAGAGAAATAATTCATGTAGCCTGACCCCAAAGTAATAGAGACAGAGGCTGAGTTGAATTGAGAAGCAAAGAGCAATGAAGAAGTTCAATATTTCCCAATATGATAGCCAGTCTTAGCCAAATGAACAATATATCCACATACTCAACTAAAGATAACAAAAGATACAAAGAGATGCTTATTAATGATGATGCGTCAGAACCTTAATACATGAGCTGCTAAACAAATGGGAAACAAATAGAAACTATATTGAGGGTTTGAGCAAACATCCTAGAAACATAGGCATCAATATTTTAGTGGATAACTTCATATTTCACCTTTTCTTTCAATTAAACTAGACAACATAACAAAAAGAAAAAAGCTTTAAACCAGAGTCACTAAAATAAAGATCGCAAGAAAGTGAATAAATCAAGCTAAAGAATATAACAAAAATAGAAGTTTAAACTAAGACCAAATTTTGCCCAAGTCTAATCCATCAATTTGTGTACAAACTTCAAATAACCCCAAAAAATCAAATGTTGATCAATTCAAAAAGAAAATGTCTGTGCAAATGCATATAGGAAAAGTGGTAAATGTGCAAACAGATAGAGCGGAAATACCGTGCTGGTGCAATGATTCAAATTGATCCATCATGGCCATGAAATTATTTGAATTCGGATTCAAAATGTCATCCTCGCTTTCTACAAACAACATTTAAAATAAAAAGGAAATTGGGAATTAGTTGGATAACATGTACTAATGTTAAATCATTACTTTCACTCATACAAACATTTCCACAAAAGGATTCTGCTAGTAAGTTCCCTATTGGCACCCTCAATTAAGAATTACTCTTCGAAAAAATATACTCCCTTCGTCCTGAATGGGATTTCGGATGGGATTTTAGAAAAATTGATACATGAAATGACATACCATTTGACACAAAAGATCTGGACTCCTTCGTCCCCCCCCCCCCACCCACACACACACACAAAAAAAAAAAAGGGAAACTGTCCAATTTTTTTTTTCTTCCTAAAATCAACCTAAAACGATATCAAACTATTACTTAACACTACGATTTATCATGTTTCAAATGCTAAAATTTCAATAATTCAAGCAATATTAGATAAATAATCAATAACTATTTTCGTAAATGTCAAAATGACCAAAAATAGTTAAAACAAAAAGAATATTTTTGGGACAACAAATCCCTACTGGTCGGACATTTGGACATGAATTCCTCCGCAGTTGTGATGGGTGCACGTGCGGGGAATTTTGGGTGCTAACTCCTAACCTTTGACGCGATTGAGAATCGCAGCATATTCGGAGTGAACATCCCTGCCAATGGCGGCGGGGCACTGCTGAGTCAAATCGGGCAACCCATCGCCGGAGCTGGTAGCCCTGCTCCCGCCGGCGTCGGGTCGATCCCGCTTCTTGTCGGCAATAATTGAGGACGACATTCGATTGAAAAAATTTCGGGTCTCCCTGAAATCAATTACTACAATTAGAAAGGGGTTTTTCTGAATTGTTTTTAAGGAGGAGAGATTTGAAATACGGAAAGTCACCGTAACTGTAAAAGGCTTCTCCTTCTCCTATACGCTTCGCGCCGCGAGGAAAGTGGTGGGACCCTTTTCCCGCCTTATTACAAATTTGATTTTTGAGCTCCTTCCCTCCTCTTCATTTGGCTCCTTGACAATAATATTTCTAATGATTAAAGAAAAAAAAGTAGTGGAAGTCTTGAAAGATTAGAAATCAAAAATCATGTTATATCGAATACGTGATCAAAATCTTAAAAAAATTACTGCATTGTTACAAACATATTTTTTCCTACGTACCAAAATAAAAATTGAGTCGATCGCTGTTGTTATTGTCAGTTGTGTCTCTCTGTTAATCCAATTTAAGTGTCCTATTTAAAGCACTCATAATTTTTCATCAAACAAGATACTTATGCTCAGATCAGGAATACGATATCATACGAAATTTAATTTTAATATTTGATATGTAAAGTAAAAAAGTAGGAAATAGATAGAAAGAAAATGGTGAAACCTATAATATGTAAAGTAAAAAGGTAAAAGAGAGATAGAAATAAAATGATGTGACTTCAAATATAAAAAAAATCAGATTCATGATCTAAGCTTTAATTTGAAACTTGAGGAAATAATAAACATTAGATTATTTGGAAATGGAGGCAGTGTTATTCCTTTTTTTTTTTTAATTCCTTTAGTTGTGTGTGATATTTTTTTGGTACATTTGAATTAAAATATGTATTCAATACTAATGAATGGTAATTCAATATTTTCGCTATGTTAAAATGTTGCACCACATCAAAAACTATACTAAACTGACCACAATAGCAAGTTGGAGTGCTAATAAGTTTAGGTTACAAAAATAGCATTCCTGGAATGAGAGCAGCCTCAACCAATGTTCTTAAAAAAATGAGGCCTCCTTACAAGAGTAGCAGTTTAAAACATAATACAACAAGCAAATACCCACCCATCCTCTTATATAACCCCCAAAAACAAGCCTGTTCACCAAAAATTTACCCATATCTACATTTGAGGAGAGGTTAACAGCATTTTGAAATTGAATCTACACTTGCAACCAGCATTTGCATATGAGGTTCTCCTCTCCTCTCCTCCCTATTGTCCCTACAACATAGCTCCTCGATTTCCCGAATATTGAGTTAGTGGTGTTGCTGCCTGAGAACTACTTGGCCCCGACGACGAGGATTGATAAATCTTGGGCACATATTCGCCAGAAAGTTTTACCCCATTCCTATTGGGCATCAGCTCATGTCCTTCGGGCACCAAAGCCTTCATCAACTGTATTCCAGCTCAAGAAAATGTAGAAGACGGCATACAAACAAGAAATTTAACATAAAAATACCTATGCGTGCATTAGCAAAATATAGGGTTTAAAAAGAAAAACGAATGCTACTGTATTAATTATTACTCCCTTCGTTTCAAAACAAGTGTCCTGAAAACGACATTTTTCTTTCATAACATGTCACTATCATTGACACTTACTTTGAAATGGAGTGAGTACTATTATTACTTTTAACGAGCGGTTTTCAACGGCAATGTTTATACCTTCCAGTCACAGAAGTCGAGCCGGAAGATGAAGTGGGTGTATACCGCTTCCCTAGAAATTACTGCTGCAGCAGAAGGAGCATTCCTTGGAGCTGAAAATGAAAAACTATAAAGGATGAGAATCTCACAGAGAAAATTGCATTCAGAAGAAATTTCACATGATTCTACAAAGGTACATCTTACAGACAATATGCGAGCCTTTCTCATCCACCGCTATTAGTACCCGCCCATCCTTCGTTAAGAAAGAAAGAGCAAACAAGTTCTCCACTGTTTGAGCAAAGGAGTTACGGTTCAACAATAGATTCTCGAGTTTCACGGTTTTGTGCTGTAGCAGGATTTGAAACATCGTTAACATATTCTTGTCTGTGTCTATCATCTCCTTAACAGCTCTTTTAAGCTGTTGCAAGTCAAATTATGATAAGTACACTTTAATACAATCACGGTAAAATCCACCAATCAAAAGAATTTTAAAGACTAAGGAAATACATCATAAATCAGTACGCAGTTGACGAAATAATTTGTCAGCTGCAAGTACTTGTGTACAAATACTGATGCAACACAGAATACAAGCAAGGAAGACACAAGGATATGATCAACAGTCAGCACAAGCTCTTCCAATTGGACAGAAAGCACAAAGGGAAAAAAAAGAAAGAAATTAGGTTAGTAGCGCCTGTGATAGAGAGTTGCAAAGCAAGAAACATAAAACAACTAAAGACTGAACAGGCCCCAAGTCTATTCATAAATCATGGGGTACTAAAAGTTGTTTGACTTTCAATTGTGGCCTCTTAGACAAGGAACCAAGGGAGTAGCTGCTAAAGTTAGCTAATTTAGACATATGCCAGCAATTAAAGGCTCTATCAAGGTGACGCCACAATTGATAAGAGTGTTTCATGCTTTTGAAGCTTCTAAGAATCGGCCAGGTAAGGATCTGTGTGAGACCAATCTCAATCTAGCTTTGACATAAAATTTCATCTTTCTATAATGAGTTGTTTTTTAACTATTTGAATCCTGATTGCAAGCGCTCTAGAACAGCTGGTAGCATAAAATCTTGGAGGTCTAATGTTAAATTCCAACTATACTGAATTTCTTATGAATACAATGGTATGGAGAACCTTAAAATTAAAATTTTTACCCCCGACTTTGTCACTGTTTATAAGCCTAAGATAACTCTTCTACAAATAAGTGAGGCCAAAAGTTCATAAAGATGGCTCAGAACCCACTTCGCCTCTCAATACTTACTGTCTATACCAAGCTACAATCTGCGCATTACACAATGTGGTTATACTGTTACCAGTTGTTAAAAGAAGAGAATGTTCCCTGAATTGAACAAAGGTAGTAAATATTTTCGTAATTTATATCGAGTGAAGCATGACTCTCAAGATAATGAATAATGAGGATATAAAGATTGCAAGACCAAGAATTGGAACTTTCTTAATTAACAAGCATACCTCTTTTGGTCGAGCTTTTGTAGATTGCTTTGTGCGCTTCTTGTAAACTGCAACCTTCCTTTGCTTAAGTTCATATTTCATCATTGGCCCCAACCTTGAGAGAAAAAAATCACAAATGCAAATAACAAGAATAACCAAGTCATCAAAGCACAACAAAGAAAGATAGCTCACATAGTGCAGCACCCTTTGCCATTGCTGAAAATTGGTGAAACTTGATGACCAATTTTTTTCCAGAGCATGTGTTTCTTTGCCTCCCCATCAGTTCTTGTTGTTCCTTGCTGTCCAAAATTTTCAAGCAAACAGGAAACAAAATTTGTTGGGGTAATACCCCCATCACTTAGGCACATAACAGATGACTTCAAGGTATCAGCAAGGCCAAGCAGTGCCTCTGCATCAGAAACTTGCTCCCTTGGCTTCTTAACTGCAAGCCCAGATACATCACAATTGAATGTTCTAGTGCGGGATAAGAAACAAGCCTTAGAAACATATTTTAGACAACAAACAAATTCTGCTAGAGTTCTTTCTGTATTATAATCGAGTGCTGCATTCGTGTAACAGATGTGAAGACAAATGAATTAGAGCTTTCAAAAAGGTAATGTTATTAGATGCGAAAGGGAACAAAGTTCAGAAGACTAAGCATGTTGAATGAAAGTATCAGTCATGCTACTAACTCATGATGGTTTACCATCAGTAAGCAAATCGTATTCATACTACTACGTGTATTAATGATGATAGACCATCGATCAGAAAGTAAATTTTATGCTTATCAAAGAGAAAATATTCAAAGGTCAGAAGTAGAATATAGGTTGACACCGCTCAAAATCAATTAGATGCGAACAACTTTTTCAGCTTTAACTTGACATATTGCTCGATAATTTCTAGTTGTTCTTCCTGAGCACCGAATATTTTCTCTATAACTATTTATCCTCGCCTTATGAAAATTTCATAAATGAACACACTTCCAAAATGTTTGAAGTATCAATTTTCTTTATACCGTCGAACTAAAGACTTCTGCATATGGAAATAATCTTACTTGATAAAGGTAAAGTAAACAGAGAAAATCATGATAGAATGAGAAAGAAAGTCAAATATCAAACTCACCTTCACATATTTCATACATTTAAGTTTTGTAAGATTTACCATATATACTATATATAACAGACAAAGTCAAAAATTCATTAGCCATATTTAGAACAAACATATATTTCAGAGAAAAAGATGCCCCAAAACCTTATTGTAATCCTTACATCCAAAATTAGCCCCTTCATTCAAAAGGAAAAATAATGCATTTTTGTGCTGATGGAATTTCAATCTTTTATCATAATTCTTAAAATACCTTTTTTATTTTAAAATTTCATTATGCAACCAACTCAAGGATAAATATCTGTTTACAAGGAAAAACAAAAATACTCATGATAAAGAAGCACACAAAGCTATATATGAGTAGTAAAGAAAACCAAGAAACTGGGAATAATAAAACACCCATGTTACACACACACACACACACACACACAAATAAAATAAACAGGAGATTGTTGCAAAAACACACACAAACACACAGAGATTGTGTTGGGGGGGGGGGAGGGGAAGTATTTACCCTGCTTATGCATTTGGTCAACTTCGTCCATAATGGCCATGAATTTCTCCGAATTAACCCTCGCAATGTCGGTCCCCCGCTCTACGTACGTCCACCAATAATTTAAAAAAAGAAACCCACAAAATTAGGTTAAAACCAAAATACCAAACGCATCCTATTCATCAGTAACGAATTTTTAGTAGTGACGAAGCGCGTGTGAATGTGTGTGTGTTTGTGAGAGAGAGAGAGAGAGAGAGAG
>JAOWAN010058783.1:0-12589 GCA_028566635.1 Lobelia cardinalis
AGTCAGTCGCTGTATAGCGACTGACTTGTCAGTCGCTATTTTGTCAGTCCCTATCCAACTGTTTTCTAGTAGTGTTAGCGAGTTGACCGGTCCAATAGCAGATCGGGTTACTCCAACTTCGTGAAAGTTTAAATCCATGATAAATAATTATACTTCTTTGATAAAATTTTAGCCAATATTTACAGTGTATTATGCATAATATGTAGGAAAGAGAATCAAATTAATTTTATTCCACGAATATTTTCATAATATGTAGAATAACCATCGAAGCGAAGGTATATTTATCATGATCGTGAGGGAAGTGATAATCAACAGATTATTTTACTAATGATTGTACTTATTCTCCTGATTTTTTTCGTAGATGTTTCAGACTATGAAGAGGGTTATTTTTCGCATTTTGAACTATGTTGAAAATCACGAATCATACTTTATTCAGAAGAGAGATGCTCATAAGGGCTTAGCCTTACCTTCAGAATATAAATGTTGCACTTCATATACTTGCTTATGGATTATCTGTCGATTATTGTGATAAATATTTGAAAATATCAGAGAGAATGGCAATAACGAGCCTAAAATTTTTTTAGGCCCCTTGATTATTGAACTTTACGAGGTACAATGCGTTCACTAAATAAACATGATATTGCTCATCTATTTTAAGAAGGTGAGTCACGAGGATTTTCATGTATGCTCGGATCTTTAGATTGTATGCACTATCAATAGAAGATTTGTCTAATTGTTTGGCATGGCAGGGGCCATCACCATAAACCAAATTTAATTTTAGAAGTATTAGCATCTCAAGACCAATGGATTTGACATTCATTTTTGGGTTAACTGCATTTTAGGTACTAAAGTTTTCATGAACATATCAAAAAGCTCTTTCGATTCCGAAAATTGCGACTTAAGTTCTAATGTTCAATTTTTCTTACGAAATGAATCAATTTAGATGGAATTCGTTAAAAAACGGATGGAAGGGCACGTCATGTGCAATACACATGACTAATTGATGGACATTTAAATATATTTCCTCAAAATAAATTTTAGGACCTAAATTAAATTTTTTTAATAACCTTAATAAAAATTATATATTTATTAAAAATTAAAATTACTTGATATATTTTTAAATAAATTAAATTTTAATTTTAAATTATTAATTATAATCAAACTAAAAATATATTTAAAATCTTAAATAATTTTTTGTAATTACTTTAATTACTCTTATTATCTTAATTATTTTCTCCCAATTAATAGCACCCGCACCACCACCACCACCGGCATTATGTTTGTGGCCGCCGAATTCCACGCAATCAACAAAATCAGTCCACACAACATAAACAAGGGTGATGCATAAACACAACTCGAACTCAACCTTGATTCTATCTTTCGCCGGAAGAACATAACATAAATAAGGATGATGTATAAACACAGCCATGTTATTGAAAGCTGATTATGACCTTCAAAATGAATACGGCGCCCAACCGGATTAGAATAATTGAAGATGGGGGGCCCCGTCAGCCTACTGTAAGTATAACCCACCCAGTTTTTATACGGAGTGATTAGGCACTCCTTGCTTAGAAATGTCATAATACACATAAAAATTTTAAGCAAGAAGTGTCTAGACACTCCTTTCATAATTTATAACTTTATATGGAGTGGCTAGGCACTCCTTACATAATTTATAACTTTTATTTGCATTACGACACTTCTCCATCTTCATTATCTCTCATCCTCTCCCATCTCCTAATTTTCCATCTCTAGATCTTCTCAAATGGCAAGAATATCTACCCTCGATCTCTCTCCTCATTCTCTCACTCCTCTATATCACTGCCACCCCATGATAGTGCCGCCTTCCCAATTCATCAAATCCTCATGCGGTGCCACCATTTATCCTGTACTCTGCATCTGAGACCTCTCAAGCTATGTAGCCACCGTAAAGAACCACCCGATCCAGTTAGCCCAAGCGGCCTTGGAGCTGAGCAAAGCCCCCAATCCACACAGAACTACCTCAATCAGCTCAAGAAATTCAAGGGATTGCACCCAAGAGTGGTAGAAGCTATCATCGACAGCTTGGAGGAAGTCAATGATAACCTGGACCGTCTCAGCAAATCGGTCAGGGGGAGGGGGGTGGGCGGGGTTGTGGTGGGGGTTATAAAGTTTAGGTGAGTTTTTTTCTGTTTGGTATGAAGTTGATGGCGGTGGTGGTGGAAAGAGGGGTGAGAGAGGGAGAGACGGGAGCGGGGGAGGACGGGTGACCGTGGGGGTGGGTTTGGAATTTTTATCTTTAATATTTTTTTAACAAGTTACACTTACCTTCTCTATGTGTAAGGTTTATTTTTTTTAAAGTTCAATAAAGGTCCTAAAGTTTATGTCAGTGAAAAAAGACTGAAAAAATTCTTGACAAACTCAAGTGGTGCCCACTTCCCTTTACGTTTTAATGAATTTCGTCCAAAATGATTCATTTCACAAAAAAAATTGAACATTAGGGCTTAATTCGCAATTTTCAGAATCGGAGGACCCTTTTAGCATGCTCACGGAAACTTTTTAGAGCCTAAAATGCGATTAACCCCTCATTTTTTGGCATGCCTGCGAAAAGAATTATATTAGTGTTTTAGACCACTCTCCATTATTTGATCAACTCATACATGGTACCTTGACCATTATGCAATAAATGGTCATTCATATACAATGAAATGTTACTTAACTAATGGTATTTATCCAGAGTAGAAACTCTAATCCAAACTATTACTCATCCTAGTACTGCGAAGGAAAAACTAAGTGCTGAAAGAATGAAGCAATTAGAAAAAATTATTGAATGTGCAATTGATGTTTTACAAATTAGATGGGGCATAACATAAGGATTTATTTGTTCAGTACTAGTCAGAAGAGGATTTTTACAAAATTATGAAACATGCATTATGCTTTATAACATGATTATTGAAGATGAGCGTGAAAATAACTATGAATTATATATAGGCACCACTGCCAGAAGAAAACATTTTACTTGATCCCCAATATCAGTGAAATCCCTCATTTATGTTGGTGCATATCTCAGCACGTGTTAGTCGAATCCGCAAATCGAAAAACTAATGAAGTCTTGAAATTTGATCTAATGAACCATTTGTGCAATATATTCAGTAACCAGGAAATTTAAGTAATGTTGTACTTATGATTTGTTTTATAAATTTATAAGTTTTTGTTCTTTTATTTTTGTAATTTCAGTATTATAATATTCAAGCTGTAATATTTTTTCATTAATACGAAATCTTAATATTTGTATTATTTTTTATAATTATTAATAAGTTAACTATTTTTCTGTTTACTATATTATGTAATTATTCTATATATAGTAGAAAAGATAGCAATCTTTAGTAATAGTAATAAAATTTTTATTGATATATCAAAAACATAATTAGATGATAAACATAATTAGATGATATAGAACTTAAAAGGAAAGAAAAATATCACAAAGTTTATAAATGATGACCAGAAAAAAGACAACCCCAAAATAAAATAGAGTTTTGACTAGGGATTATCGCATTTATGTTAATGTTGGTGAGAGCAATTGGAGAAACAAAGGAAATGAAAGCAAACTTGTTGCGGATCTGATTGAAAGACCCTTTTCGACCCATGCGTTGAACAACCGATTGAAGACTTTAGTAATGTCTCATCATTTGTGTAAATGGTAAGTTTTATGACTTTACATGCATAAAAAATATCTGATTATAACATTTTAGTTAGTTTAAAATTAGGTTTAGCTCTATTTTTAGGGATTCAAATCGAGTTTTTAAAAAATTTTAATGAGTAGGACTTTTACGAATTCGAATCGAACTTCAAACAGACAAGTTCGATTTAACTCGACTTATAATTGGATCGTGAGATATTGGCGAATCTTCACAAATCAAGGCATTAGCGAGCTTTGATAGGTCTTGAGGGACCTAAAAATGCTTCACTAGCCTTGACGAGTCGGAACCAATTGAGAAACTAGTGTTTCCTATCAACATATTATTATGTATTTTGAAGTTTTATTTGTGTTTTCTATTCTACTTTTATGTACTATTTTAAGTTTTATTTTGTGTTTGAGATTTTTAGTTAAAGTTAATTAAATTTATTGAATTATGTTTCTCTCTGGATCTGAATATCTTAATTTAAAATTAAAATCTTTCAATAGCAAGTCGAGTTAGAATTATGAACTACGATGAATCCAAAAATAATATTCAATTCGACTCATAAAAAAATAAAAATTGAGCTCAAATAAATCGAATCAAATAGAGCCCATAAACAAACTCACCTCGTTGACGACCCTAGTTCGTTGTATCGGGGTCACGGGGGTTGGAATTGGTGACCGAGTGTAAACTGAAACTAGATGATAATTAAAAGAGAAATATATTGACGGAATAAAATAAATTAGTTATGTAACTTGTGTTGAAACTGATACAAAGAAACGGTGCAAATTCTATGCGCTCCTTTTTATTAGGAGCGCCCAATGCACATATATGTTATAAATTATGTACATATACGTGTTATAAAATGCACATATTAATTATGTACATATACGTGATATAATTAATATGTGCATTTTATAACATGTATATGTGCATAATTTATAACATATATGTGCCTTGGCGCTCCTAATAGAACGGAGCGCCTAGGCGCTCGTCAGATCTTCTGAAGAAACGGTACTGATTAACAACGATGGCTGAAGAACGGAAAGCAGCAGCACAGCCGGCGCCAGACACTCAGCTTTTTGACCTCCTGTCCACTCTCCTCCAACAGGTACCTTTGCATTAATTGTCTATTTGATTCTATTCGTGGGTATTGATTCATTCTCTGATCTGGGTAGTTTTGATTTTGATTTTGGTTTAGATTTACATTGTGTAGGTTTTTCAGCTTTCTTGATATTCAATTTGTGTTTTCCTCAAAAAGATTGTTTTGATATATCGGCTCCCCCTTTTTGTTAATGCAATTCAGTAAAATTTGGGTTGGGTTATGGGTCTGGATTGGTTTTCTTATCGTCTGTGGCTTCTTTTGATGAATTACACATGGATGGATTGTTGTTCCACTGCTTTTCTAGAATTTATAGCTAGTATCTTCTGGAATTTCCATTTTCTTGACATAGTTATGTTTTATATTTCCAGAATGCTTGAAATAGTTTGTCTTATCTCTCGCTAGGGGTTTTATTTTCTTTTTTGGTTGTGTATCTTGTAAGTCTCATCAGTTGAAAGGAGATATGGCTTATGAGCTTGATCATATAAATAGAACTTGGCAAGATTACTTGAGAGTCGTTATGTATTAAGAGACCGGGCTTTTGTAAGGAAGTTGCGTGTTTCATTGAGACTCCCTTTGAAGTTTGAATGATCGGAAGCTGTTAGGCTGGAAATATTGGAACTGTATAAACTTTATTTTATATATACATGTAGAAGAAATCATTCAAATAATTTGTGACGATTAATGGCCAAAACTCCAGATAACCCTTGATTTTGAGATGTGGAAGATATGAGGTCTTATATGAAGTGACGAGAAAAATCCTCGGTATGAATTACGTGCAAGAGAACACGGTCACACAAGTAATGTAATGATAAGGAAAGTACCGTACCCACAGAGATAAACGAACTAATTTTAACAAGTACTGGATTGTATATTCTTTGTTTTAATCTAAGCGATTCAAATTTAGTGATTGATATATGCTTAAACTAAAAACTCTTATTGTTGTTTGATTGTAGAGTTGTCAATTCTAAACTCTAATGGAAATATATTTATACTAAAGAATTAATTATAAGAGAGAAATCTTGTATCAAGAGTCGAAGATGTCAAATCCAATTCTAGAGTACACAAACCAAATATCTCAAGGAACGGGCAATAATATTGAATGTAAAGACAATAGTTGCACATGCAGGATATGAAAATACCTCGTTACTTGAATAATTGAAGTGTTTTATCGCAATCTTTGAACTACGTAGATGGGGATGAGAGACTGAGTTTAGCGTTAGGGAAGGAGAGAGATTTTGAACGGAGGTAGGAGATGAATGAATTTTTACAATAGAGATCAAGGAATATTAATCCAAATGGGTTGCTGAATTTCACAACCTGTTTCGAAAACAGCGCACGAGGAAAGCCGCACCACAAGTCTTCTCAAGGCACTGGGCTGACATCATGCTGATGTCAACGATTATTAAACACTTTTCAGTCTTTGCCAAGACAGTCCCCCGGAGATTCTGCGATTTGTCTCTTCTTTGAACAGCTTGCAATTGCACCCTTGGATATTATTTTCAGCAATTTATTCTCTGATTTATTGAATTCTGCACAATTGAATCTGTTGATCGCTAAACTAAAAATATAAACAAAAACACAAATCAAATGGTTAAAGTTGTTCGATTATTAACAAAATACTAATGTAAAAAGGCCCTAAATAAGTGTAATAAATTACGCTTATCAAGAAGCTCAAAATTAAAATGTTAACCAGTAAGTTCAAACAGTTTTAATAAATTGTTTGAACATATTATGCTGTGGAATCACTAATGATGAAACACTCTTTCGCTCGCAAGTCGTATCAAGGAGTAGGTCTCAATTGAATGTGTCATTCTAATTTGAAACTAATTTTGTAATTTTTATATAATGATAGAAATGGACACATTTAATATTTATGTAAACCTGTCACATGTTGTCTATGTTATGGCTACTGTTGGCCTAAGGAATAAGATCATAAGATTCTGGAGGAGTCCTTTTCCTTTCATGAAATATCATCCTAATGCCAGAGGAAACCATCCGCATGCAATGCCTTTGAAAACGGAAGTATCCCCACTTAGGATAAATTAATGACCCCCTTAGGCTTAGCACCCATTATCGTTGAACTGTATGGTTGTCATTTGCCTCTGTGTCTTTGTATTCTATTTTGCCATCAGCCAACATGTCGTATATGCTAAGCCATTTGGGTGCTTTTGGCAAGATAGCACTTTTTGTGTAGAAGTTATACTGTTCTATCAGTTGCCCCTTGGAAAACTAATCATTTAGTTAAAAAAAAAAAAAGAAACTTGGCTTGCAGAAATTTTGGCTGCTTTTACATATTATCTACTACTATGATATTGAGAATGCCTCTCTACCGAAGTATCCCGACTGGCATCATGCCAGAATTTAACCCTGAATACTGTCACTACAACAAAGCAGAGTATTATTTGGCAATTGTATGAATGCATCGTGCACGTGCTCAGTTCATATTAATATCTTAAAGGTCAAGAACAGGATGTTAAAATGAACTTGTGAATGAGTTGGATGAATTTATTGGAAAATGAAAAGCCTCTGTCAAATCTTTTCAATTGGTCAGTGTCCATGACAGGATCTCCATATGTAGAATATGATGATGGGTCTCTGAAAGGGTGGAACCACATAGTATTGTAATAGAGGTGAGGATGACAATGAGAAGAGGTAAATTTTCGTTGGTCATGACTTGGTGTAAAAGTCCAATTTTTGTGGTTTGATTTATTTTCGTAGTTATATAGTCTATCTTACACGGACTTGGGTATGGGTGAAGTGTTGCAGATGTGGTGTCTGACCATATGAATGAATTATGCTTAGGTATCCAGCTCTAAACCCATGTCCATTTGATGTCTTGTCCACATAGGTACTTTGGGTGAATGGAGTAATCCACGGGACTCAGGTTATGGTAATTTCAGGTGAGGTTACTATTGTTTTGTGGTCAACATATTGTTTTAGTGACACCATTTTGAATATAAGGGTGGAATAACTTCCCACATTTAGTTGCACACTACTTGATTTATTGGTTTTTTTCGGGAACATATTACTTGCTCCGTGTGACCAGCTTTAAGTTGAGTGATAGTTTTCAGAATATTATTTATGTTTGATTGAAGCAACTAAATGAAAGAAAATTGAACTCATAGAAAATAATGGCTCTAGGCACCACCGGAGAATGGTGATAAAAGAACGACTGAGATGCTCAAAGGTTATTATGGTTGAAGTTTTGGAGGATATTAGATAACTAAAGATTTTGAATCTTGTAAAGGAACAATCATGGTTCTCTGTTCAGAGGTTTTGTGCTCAAGTGCCAATTTTTAGGTCTATTTAATGTAGCTGGTTAAGGATGCAGCAACTTTAGGTGTAGTTTCAACTTCTTATTTAGAAAGGCTTTTATTGATCTTATGTGAAATTTGTTAGAGTTGCTGATGAGGCCTTGTATTTGGTGGGCATTTTCTCCTTTCTATATGTCAGTTTAGTACTTCCAGTCTTCCACAAAAAGCATACACAAATATAAAATTTGTAGTAAATGCCTAAGGAATCCTTTACCCATGAACTTCTGGTGCAGACTTGGCTAATTAACTGTGTGATTATGACATACCTTTCTCAACTAATGGTCACGTGAGACTTCTCTAATCTTCCTTTCCACAAGACTATAATCTCTAAATCCTGGAACCCAAAACTAGGCCTGTGCCTTAGTCCATCCTGTTTTTCTTTGCTCAAGAAACTGATAGTAAATCATAATTTCAATATCGTACTGTCTAGTATATCTCGCTCTGGTATTGATCGTTATTATTAACTCTTCTCTGGAAACAAAAGCAAACCGGGATAAATTTTGTTCATAAATAGAAATGATGGAGAATAGCATTACGATAATGTTAAGATCCCCATAAGAGAAATTTTCAGTTTGACCCTTGGAACATCTTTGCTTCATATGATTCTGGTGTGGCTATGCTTAATTTTGACTACGACATCAGATGTGGGTAGGCCAAGTAAAACCTAGATGTAGCTCTGCTAAGTTCCCTGCCACATCCATTTGTTTCAAACTTCGGGAGTATTTAGTCTTTTCGAGTGGTTTATGTGATGACCTTGCATCATACTGAACTAAGTAGAGGTACAATTGTTTATCTAACCGACTCCAAGTAATTCGAACAAAGGCGGAGTGAGTTATGTTGGTCATTTTGACTATGATTTCTTTTTAACAAAGAATATATATGGTGGTGGCATGACTTTTCCATTACGCATTAACAAATTGCAAGTAGGTTACTTAAACCTTATGCTCTGGAATAATGGGTTAATCGGTGATTATTTGGGTCTTAAACTACTTATGCGGGTTAAAATGCTTCTGATTAATCAATGTCGAACTGGCTACAAGTGTTCTATGTGCAACTCAGTCCCCAAGCTCTTATCTTGTGTTCGAGTCAAGTTGTTGTGTTCCTCCTACTTTTGTTACATTTGGTAGAAAATGATCAAGTACTTCAGAATACAGTTATAATTTATGGCCCGCGTGTGGGTTTATGTCTGCTTCCAGTCAATTCCGTATCTTGCTTTTCTTGGTGTAAATTATCACATATGATTTGGAGAAAATAAAAATAGAAATCATAGTTTAACTAGGATTATAGAAAAAAAAATACATTAAAAAAGAAAATCACAGATTGTGGATAGTGCTGGTCATTGTCGATATCTGTTTCTTTGGTGTTTAATGTAGGCTTTCTTACATCAAGTTATGCACATATAGGTGGAAGCATTGACAAATGAGGAAGAAGTTGAATTGCGCGCCAAAATTGAAGCCCTTGGATTAGAGGTTACCAAAGTTCCTTCAAAGCCTACAAAAAATCTGGACGAGGTACGTTTGATGTTTACAGTTTAAGTGTTGCTTTCTTTTTCCTTGCACTTCTACTCTCCTTTCCGTTCCCTTCGCTTTTCCATTTCACGAATAAAAAATGTATTTCAGCTAGAGATAGCCCTTGAGTTGGACAAACTATCTTCTAAGTTGGATGATGTTAATGAGATGATATCCTCGGCAATAGCTGCTGACCCCCAGGTGAAGTCCCTCCTGAGTAGTACTGCTGATATATGGATGCCCGTGATAACTGCTACTTCTGATGAAAGGCGCAACTTTACAGCATCAGTTGACTGCAATGAACAGAGAGTAGAGGGGAAATCTTCCACTTAATCATTGTAATCTACCAATCCCACTGTGTTCAGATCATCTCTTTTAATATGTTTGTATCATGTTATGTTAATAAATCACTGAAAAAGTTATTCAGTGTACTATTTCTGGCCCTTGAGGTACTGAGTTCTCTTTTATTTCATCGACGTGTATGTTGACTTTAGTAATTACTTCAATCATATTTGGTGAATTTCTGTTGTAATACTTGCTCTTGGTGGAATGAATGAAACTAAATGTCCAACAGAAATGTCAATAATTACTGAATATGCAAATCCATCTGTTCAAATGTTCGGAATAGAATGGCAGCACATCTCTATTTAGATGAAGGAAAAGTGAAGACTAGACTAAACAACCATAATACAATGGACTTAACAATCCAAAATGCAACAAGAAGGACCACGAAACCAGCCAAAATAGTAAGTGAAGGAGGTCCACTGGTAGTGCTGGTTGTATCTGCTTTGGTTCCTTCTGGTTTTCCAGGTAGGAATCCGTCTGAAGGGTTATCTGATGCATGTATTTTAAGCAACCTCTTGCTTACGAGCAATATTGAAGCATCCTTCATCCTGAAAACGAAAAACAAACATCAAAAAAATATTTAATTTATTAAACTTTCCAGAATTACATAACTTGGCAAATCAATATGATGCAAATCAATTATCACGCTACCTAGTACACAGTTACATGCGCATAAACTTGTTTATAGCATCTTCCTTGGTGTTGATCATGATTGACCAGTTCAGGACCAATGTAAAACATAGTAAACCCCAAATAAGTCCCTGCTCCTTGACCAGATAAGAACCATGCACGCCTATGAAACTCCCATACTTGAATGCTAAAAACTTAATAATCAGTGTTCAGGATTTTCTTCAGTAGCAAAGGATGCTCAAGTTTGGGAACTCTTGGGATTCACAACCTCAAGTGGGGAGGAAATTTTAAGCTACTATTGTAAAGCAAGTCGGGAGGCATTTTTAAGCTACTATTGTAAAGCGTAGTTCATAATTCAGACAATATGGTGATGATTTTGCAAATAAGGTCCCAAGTCCCAAACAACTATAAAATGCATACGCACAGACACACAAAAAATAAAACTATAAAATGCACAACTATAACAAAATTGTAGTCAATATGATGCTCTTCTAAACTGCTCCACTTCAGGGTTACATAGTTGCACTGGTCTAAAAATAATTAGGACACGTATCCGGGGAGGAGGGGGGAACTTCTGATAATGCGATGATCTGTAAGTAAGGATGATGCACAATGTATGCAAAGATTTATCCGAGACCTGGTGAGATTCCCTTTAACTATAAACTCTGCAGTTGAGAGTTTAAGTGAAACTTTAGTACAGCGTTCCCTTTTTGGAACTAGACATTAAGAACTGAGGCATTCGCATTCCCACAACTCAACAACAACTAGTCATCCTACAAGCTGGGTGAACTAGTGATTCACAAGAAGTTGAGGATGTTCTGGAATTTAATTTATTTTTTTGATTTCCTACCGTTACAAGTTCTAGGGTTTAGTTGATCATTTCATTGCGAGAATTTCCTTGCTTGGTGCCACAAAGTGTTGCACTGGCTAGCTAAAACAAATGTTTTCTGACACTAATAGAAGTCACTTGTTCACTTGGTAGGGAAACCCTTTCAACAATTAGAATTGGTAAAATGGACTTCAAACTCTTCATGTTAAATTACTTTAAAAGGGAATTAACAGAGGAGGCTTTCCTCTCAAGTCAAGATTCCAGAGTAAAAAAGTTGAAATTCCAAGATCAAGAACTTTTATACCTGAGCAATGTGTAGCACCTCTTTAAATGAATTCCTAAATAAATGCAATACTAAGGAAACAACTTTGTCAACATTTTTCATCAGTGTCTTGGATTTTCAGAGGGTCAAAGTATTATCGATTTGACCCAAAATAGGTAAAGCAGAAATATTTTTTTGGGACGGAGGGGAGAACTAGAAAAACAACATAAAAAATTTATCAGATTTTCAGTTTGGAAAGTAAAGATGAGATCTTCGTTTTCCTAGGAGAATGCAACAAATTGCTCTTAGATAGAGCTGTGATAGTTTCTAAAACCTATAGAAGCTGAAACCCAGTAGGTAGGACAGCAAGAAATTACAAACGAAAGGAAATGAAGGTGAGGTACCTGAAAGAAAGAGGGGTGAAGTGAACATTGGATGATGTAAGATTGAGGGATTTGACGGAGGGATTAGAATCAGCTCTGCAACTCGGATTATGAAACCCTAGATTGGATTGGCTCGGCCGCGCCCAACACTGGAGTGACTGCAAGGCCATTCTCTCTCTCTCTCTCTCTGTGAGTGAGTGGCTTCACAGCTTATTGGCCTGGTGAATGGTAACTGCTGTTGCCTTCTCTTTGCATGCCACGCGGCGGCGGTATATCAACTTTATAGACAACTAGTAAATGCCCGTGTCCGAGGGCACGGTTCGAACACGGGGTATCAAAATATTTAAAAGTGATAATTTATTTAACATAAATTATAATTAATTAAGTTAAATGAAAAATTATACATAAAATATAACATTTTTTAATATATATTTCTTTCTAACATACACTCACTTTTTCCCAATCCTAACTCCATCCACACAAAAATTACTCGCCCCCCACTCTCCATCACCCCCCTCTCTCTCTCTCCCTTTCCAATACACTCAAACACTCTC
>JAOWAN010058899.1:0-12571 GCA_028566635.1 Lobelia cardinalis
GCTTTTAAGCATAGTAATTCTAAAGCTTAGTGAAGTTCTTGGGATGGGCTTAAGCAAATTATAGAGTTTGATCAACAAAAATTATCTCAACCAAGAATCAAATATTGATGGATAGAAATATGAATGTACAAAAAATATGTATATTACTTTATGCATATAAAAAAAACCGTATAAAAAAATTTAATTAAAATTAATTTGTCTAAAAATGAAAAAATACACACGTTCAACTTCATAAATGGTCCTTCAAATTTTGCGATTTCTGCAGATAAGTTTTGTACATTGATTTGCCAATTTTAGTACAAATTCGTTAAATAGGAATAATTTTGGTCTCTGTTGTCAATCGACTGTTAATGTTATGTTAATAGAGGGTAATTTAGGAAATTAACTTATATAACTAGGGGTAACAAGGAAAATTTGCACTCATCTTCTTCTTCCCTATATACATTCATCATCCACCGCCAACCACCACCACCGTCACCACCAACCACACAAATTCAAAACAGAGAAAACCCAGATAGCCGCCCTCAAATCGGATTAAGAAGCAGAAATACTTGTTGCTGTAGTTGGAATCAGTCGCTCAAACCAAGCGATTCACTTGTCCCACCTTCTTCCTCAACCCAAATCCTTACCTCCCATCTCTCTCCACCATCTCCGTTCAAGACGATCGACGGTTCAGAAACACCACTAGCGTACTCCTACCGTCCCAGTCTCGTCTCTCACCCCCAGCAGCCAAAATCGAAAACCTAGAGAGAGAGAGAGAGAGATCGGAATGGCATTACTAGCCCGAAGAATCTCCGCGAAACTCCTTCGTCCGTACACTCCGTTGTCGGTTTCCCCTATCGTCGTTGCTGCTGCTCGTTCATGTCATGGACTCAACAGAACCACCCAGATCTGTTTGGGTCAATCCCACAAAGTCCATACCTTCAGTTATCAACCTCCAATCCCACAAACGTCTCGCTAGAAATTGGCCACGGTCAAGGCCCAAAACCACCCAGATCCGTTTTGTTCATTTTCGATTTGTTAGAACAAAGTGGTGTACAATCCAGATCTCGTCTCTCTCTCTCTCTCTCTCTCTCTCTCTCTCTCTCTCTCTCTCTCTTTCTCCCCCTCTCTCCAGCTTTCAGATCTAACTTCTATCTCCTATGGAAAATTTAGAAGTGGTCTCTCTCAGATCTTCAAGAAACTGATCGGAGGAGGAAGATGAAGATAACGGGAAGGATAAAGATAACGGGAAAATTTTGATGTTTTTTAAGAAATGAACTTTACATTTGGTCCTATTTTTGAGATTTCCATAATTTCCCCCAAATAAGTGGGCATGTGACAAGCACATGATATTTAACATTCAAAATTAACGGTTGACTAACGGCAGGGACCAAAATTGTCCTTATTTAGCAAATTTTTATCAAAATTGGCCAAATTCAAAGTACATGGACTATCTGCAGAAATCGTAAATTTTGAGGGATCATTTATGAAGTTGATCCAAAAAGAAAAGAAACAATTACATCTGAAATATGCCTACCCACCCCCCCACCCCTTGTCCCAACACAAACTGCCCCCTCCAAACTCACTCCCTCTCTCTCTCTCAAGACACACAAACAAATCTGACACACATCCCTTTTTTCTTTCCCTTCCTCCTTTTTGACAGTCAAGTGTTTTTTGTTATTGAAATTTGCTCCAAAATTACTGTTATAAATGTCACTATCAATAAATAGAGAACCGCTCTAAATTATAAGATAGATATCAATCGGTCCAAAAGAAAAAAAGGAAAAAGAAACCTAACTATAAATGCCTAAAAATGTTGTCTTCACAGCCCTCCCTCTCCCCATAATATCCACCCGCCACTCCCTCCTACTCCGTAAGTTTCCACCCGCTCGCCACCACCTCACTCCTCTTATTTTACCTAACAAAGCCACCACCACCGAACACCAATACAACGTCCTCTCTCGCACAACCACCGAACCCTAACCTCAGTCTCTCTCTCTTCCTCCACCATCGAACCCTAACCTCCAAACCATCCCCCCTCTCTTTCTCTCTCTCTCTCTCTCTCTCTCTCTCTCTTTCTCTCTCTCTCTTTCTCTATTTTCTTTCTTAAAATATTTTTTTTCCAATTTTCAAAATCTAAAAGCGATGATTTTTTTCATCAGATCTACAAATTTTAAGACTCGGATCTCAAATCTTTTTTCCTAGATCCAAATATTTTTTAAAAAGTGAAAACTTATTATTTTCGTATCTTTAATTTTTTTAAATCTAAATATGGTGGTTTTTTCAGATTTATAAATTTTTAGGGCAAGATCTAAAAATAATTTTTTTCTCCTCTCTCCCTAAGATAACGATTTTATGATCTTTGTTCGGTTTTTTTTTTCGGATCTAAACCAACAAATGCTTTCTTTTTTTATTTTCTTTTCTACTGATTTTTTAAAAAATAAAAATAACTTGTACATGGTCCGTTAAAGCCAAGCTCCAAGCTAATTTAGGATGGGAAAATATCACCTCTTCATTGTCCTTTTTCATCGTCCTTTTTCAAATACTTTGCTGCTTTGGCGGGGAGACAGTCAGGAGATGAACCGCTCTAATTTATAATATAGATTACTATTATTCTAATTTATATTATATTAGATTATTGTTACAAATGTCAACATCAATCGCTCTAATTTATAATATAGATTAGTATAAGCCTGTGACCCAAGGGCACGACGTGAGATTAATAAATATATTTTATTTATTTATTTTTATAATATAATTTTTTGAAAACCAAATTATTATTAAAAAAGAATTACAAAAATAATTATTTGGATGGTTGTTATTTTTTTAATGATAAATTTGAGTTATAAAAAAATTGAAATAATATTATGATAATATTGATTAATAAATGAGTCATATATTGTACAATAAAAATTTATTTTAGAATTCCTGTAATTATAGTTCATTAAGGTAATATATAATCAAACAAATCACCCCTCACTCCTAATTACCCACATATGAGATACAGGAAGGAAACATGAAATTCATACACATACCATCAAGTCCATCAGTCAAGTACATATTTTGAAAATTATGTTAAAAAATCACTATTCACTAGCTTTGGTCCCACCTCCTTTTTTTATATTATAGATTACTAGTGTAAGTCCGTGTTCGAGGACACGGCATGACGTTCGAAAATAATAAAATATTTTAGTATGAAAATAAAAAATATTATCGATAATAATTAAACAAAAGAATTGCGGGGAAAATGTAAAATAACAAAAAAAGAAGTGCTATTAAAATTATCTCAACCAAGAATCAAATATTGATGGATAGAAATATGAATGTACAAAAAATATGTATATTACTTTATGCATATAAAAAAATACAAACAATATAATTTTTTAAATTAAAATCAATTTATTTAATAACGAAAAAATACACACATTTACTAAACTAAAAAATAAAAGAAACAATTACATCTGACATATGCCTACCCCACCCCTTGTCCCAACACAAACTGCCCCCTCGAACTCACTCTCTCTCTCTCTCTTTCTCCCTCCCTCTCAAGACACACAAACAAATCTGACACACATCCCTTTTTTCTTTCCCTCTCTCCTTTTTGACTGTCAAGTGTTTTTTTTTAATTTGTTCAAAAATTACTGTTACGAATGTAACTATCAATAAATAGTGAATCGCTTTAAATTATAAGATACTCCTAGGAATAAATGAGCCCCAACTCTCTCGGATCCCAAAAAACGTTTACACTCATTTACTACGTTGGAGACTTTAGAGATGGAGCAGATAATTTTGTGTATTCGAAAGTTTACATTCTTCCAAGTTGTTACAAATGATAATTTAATTAATATTCTTAAAAATAATAAAAATTATGAGATTGTATAATAAATATATATCAGATAATAAGTTTATTATATTTAATTTTATTTTAAGTATATTTTGATATGAAGATATTTTTTAAAGAAAGGAGTAGGAAATATTTGTAAAAGTAAGAGCATTCGTAGTGAACTCCTTAAAATTACAGTCATGTAAATTATTAAAATTTTGAGGAGAAAATGAATTATAGTGGAGTGAGTTCTAAGGATAAACTCAGTGAAATCTCTAAATTAGGTAAGCACATTTTGTTTTAAAATCTCGTGTAGAGCCTCAGATTAATCTTTTAAGTCTGTAACTTTTAACTAGGCTGAGTTGTTGGACTTTATAAACTGAGTTTGTATAAATTATTTTATATAATAATGTGATTATAGCGCTATTTTTATATGTTAAATTTTAAATAATAATTAAAAATTATGTTACATAACTCATTTCATGTTCTAAATAACGTCTCATCTTTACATAACTTTTAAAAATGATATGCATTCTAAATTAACTTTAATTTAGAGTTTAAAATTTTAGGATTACTTTTTATCAGTTGTGATAAAGTTTTTTAAAAAAGAAGAGAAACAGTAACACAATTTAAAACAAAAAATTCGATCTCCCTTAAACTATTGCCAAACATTAAATAACTTCCATTGGAAGAGAAATTTAAAAATTTTGGTGAGCCAATTGGGCGGATATATATATATATATATATATATATATATTTTTTTTTTTTAGGTTGCTCACCGGTAAAATGAACTATGTCCTTATTAATTCAGTTTGATTCGAATCTCACACCTAACATTAGTGAATTGTCTTTTTTGTTTCTTTATTATTTTTTTCTTTTTCTCCCCTCTTATTTCTTGCTTCTTTGTTTGTTTCCTTTTCTCTTGTTTTTTCTTTTATTGGGATTGTTTTTTTTTTTTTCTTTATATGGTATGTAAACTTTTGTGATAATTTTTTCTTTTCTAAATTATTTGATTACATTTTTCATATGATGGTAAAATATATTACTATTAATAAAATACATAAATTATTAGTAAATACAAAAAAATGTTATTTTTCATGACAATTGTTATCTTTTCTACTATACAAAGAGAATAATTACATAATAAAATGAACATAAAAAATACTTAAAACAACTAATAATTATAACGATAATATAAATATTAAGATTGCATATTAATAAAAATATATTACTGTTTAAAAATTACAATATTGAAATTATAAAAATAACACAGCAAAAACCTACAAATTGTGATAAAACAAATCATAAGTAGTACATTACTTATTCCACAAATGCTTCATCAGATCAGATCTCAAGACTTCATTAGCTCATCGATTACCAATTCGGCTAAGACCTATTGATCGAAATATGTACCACCCAAATTGATGAATTTCACTAATATCGAAGAGGGGATAGTAAGATCGAAAACGCTTAAACAAAGATATAATGGTGATGAATCTTAATTTAGCTCTTACATAAAAGGTAAAGCTTGAATTATTGAACAATAATTGAAAATTTTGGGTCGGGTTTGGTAAAACAAGTAGAACTAATGATATCAGTGTTTTTTTAATGATTGATTTTCGTATTTTTTTTGTTTATATTTTTTTAAATTTAAGTTTATGTTTTAAATGCCTATAGCTGGAGGGATGTTTCAATAATATTATTTAATAATTAATTATAATATATAAAATAATTATTTTAACTTTTTGTTAATTATTTCATGTTTATTTTATAAAGTTTAATTTAATTTACATATTACTTTACATTATTTTTGTAATAATAAATTATACTCCAATTATTTTTATTTTATATTTTAATAAAATTAGATATTCTTAAGGAAAAATTTAACATGTTCATTGTAACATATTTTAATTTAAAAATTGTTAATGTGAATTCATTTATAAGGACAAAAAAATTTAGGTACTCCGCTGTTTCATTTTTTTTGTCAATTTTCTATATGTATCTGTCTCAATTATTTGGGTCACCTCATATTTATAGAGTTTTTAACCTTTTCAATTTTCATGAAGTACTCCCTCTGTTTCACAATAGTAGAGCTTTTAGATTGAAATACAAAAATTAAGATTTACTTAAATAATTTTTTAATATTTTATTTTTACCTTTTAATTACTACTTTATAGTTAAAAGTCTCTTCAAATTTTTCCTTCATTAATAGTTGAGAGTGAAGGACAATTTTGAAAAAATAGAGCATAAATTTGTAAAAGGACAACTAATTTGAAATAATTTATAACTTTTAAAAAGTTCATTATTATAAAACAGAGGAAGTATTATTGTAAAAGGAACAAGTAAATATATATAAAATTCAAATATATTTATTAGCAATTATTAAATTATATATTTTTGTTCCAAAATCAAAATAAATAAAAATAAATAAAAAGAGACGAAGAGAGTACAGTATATAATTGGCATGTACAACAGTACAACCCCCTATGTTAGAGATAAGGAAAATTGGCGATTGATACATCGAGTGTCTAGTCACTCTTTTTTATAAAGGTCCATGATACATATAAAGATTATAAATTATGTACATAATTAATTTATAATATATATATATTATATACATAATTTATATTCATTACCTGCATTATGGGCACCCCTCTAAACTTTGGCGGAAACAAAGATGGAAAGCAACCCCTTCATCTGCCGTCAAGAATTACGGTGTACATTGGACTTTTGATTGATAAATTTCGATGGGCCCTTTCATTGGAGCCATTAACACCCTTGAAATTCATACTCATATTGACTCATCAAACATTCTCCAAGTCTTTGCGTTTTGCTGCTGTAGTAACATGCTAGCCAGCTAGCAGCGCTATAAAACTCTTAACCTGTGTGTACATTTTTGTACACCAAAACCCAAGAGGAACAATATGGGTTCCTTTGTAATCCTTCCTGAAAGGAAACCCATCATCTTCTTCCTTGTAGTAATATTTTTCATAACATTCTCTGCTAGTAGTTCCCTTGTTACTAGTACTGCTAGTTCTGCACAAGAAGCTGAAGCTCTCCTGAAATGGAAAGCCAGTCTCCAAAACCACAACACTTCCATCCTATCTTCCTGGGCTCTTCCGACCAATAGTTCGCGGCCGTGTACTTCTTGGTTCGGCGTTTCTTGCAATTCGCAAGGACGGGTGAACCGGTTGCAGTTATCTATGTCAGGCCTAAAAGGCACACTTGACCATTTTTCTTTCTCATCGTTCCCATATCTTTTCTACTTCAATATTAGCATGAATGAGCTCTACGGTACCATCCCCGGCGGGCCTGCCATCGCTTCCCTCTCCAATCTCGTTTATCTCGACTCCTCTTTAAATGCACTTTCCGGGGAGGTCCCGTCCGAAATTGGGATGCTAAAATCGCTTCAGTGGCTCGACCTTTCCGGTAACAATCTCTCGGGTCATATTCCTGCAGCTTTAGGTAATCTAACTTCCTTAACTGTTCTATCTTTGTATGATAATGGATTTTCCGGGACCATTCCCTCTGAACTAGGAAATCTTACTAATCTTGAGGATCTTTCTTTGAGCAACAACTCATTAACAAGTTTTATCCCAACCACTTTTGGCAACTTGGGAAACTTGACTGCCTTGCAACTCGACCAGAATCTACTATTTGGTTCAATACCCTCTGAGCTGGGGAAGTTGACATCACTTCAAATCCTTGACCTTTCCGCTAATAGTCTCTGGGATCCGATGCCTGCATCGTTAGGTAATCTGAGCTCCCTGAGTCTTCTCTATTTGTATGATAACAAGCTTTTCGGGTCAATTCCTTCCGAATTCGGAGGCCTTGTAAACCTAGAGGGACTTGATTTGCGCATGAATTCGTTAACAGGTTTCATTCCATCCACTTTAGGGAACTTGCAAAATGTTGCTTTCTTGCAGCTCTCGCAGAACCGATTAAATGGTTCAATACCCTCAGAACTGGGGGAATTAACATCACTTGTATTCCTCGGACTTTACGGAAACAACCTCACGGGTCGAATCCCTGCTTCATTAGGTGATCTAAGTTACTTGAATACCCTGTATCTGTATAATAACAACCTTTCTGGTTCCATTCCTCCTGAACTGGGAAATCTTGTAAACCTTGAGGTGCTAGATTTGAGCGATAACTTGTTAACTTACACAATTCCATCCACTCTTGGAAACTTGAAGTCTCTTACTAGACTTTCTTTGGCTGACAATCAACTCCATGGTTCCATTCCTACTTCACTAGGCAATCTTAGCAACCTAGAGATTTTTTACCTCGACAACAACCGGCTTTCTGGTCCTATTCCAGAAGAATTGGATTATCGACCAATGGTTGAGCTTGTAATGGTGGGGAATCAATTCTCAGGACTTGTTCCCAGAACAATTTGCCAAGGTGGAAAACTTCGAGTCATAAATTTACAGAACAACCTCCTAGTTGGCCCAATCCTTAGAAGCCTGAAAAACTGCACTAGGTTGGCCAGACTCCGGATCGAAGGAAATCAGCTCAGCGAAAATATAGCTGGAAGTTTCTGCGTGCACCCTCATTTGTATTACATGAACCTTAATGACAACAAATTTTTCGGGGATCTCTCTGCTAACTGGAGTAACTGCAGAAACTTATCCACCCTGCTAATGGCGCAGAACAATATCAGTGGAAGTATACCACCAGATCTTGGAATTGCTACTCAACTACAAGAAGTGAATCTTTCATCAAACTCTTTAGTTGGGAATATTCCGAAGGAAATTGGGCAATTGCATCATCTGCTGCGACTGGATTTGAAAGCAAATCGACTTTTTGGTGCTGTACCACTTGAGTTTGGATCACTGAAAGATCTCCTGTATTTGGATCTCTCAGCAAACAAATTGAGTGGGATGATTCCAGGATATCTTGGGGAGTTCTTGCACATGTATTACTTGAACTTGAGCAGCAATAGTTTTACAGATGGAATACAAGTTCAATTAACTCAATTGTCGTTCCTTTTAGTCCTTGATTTGAGTCATAATTCACTCACCGGGGAGATTCCACCACGAATACAAGGGTTGCAGAGCTTGCAGAAGCTGAATCTTTCCCGCAACCAACTCTCTGGTACCATTCCTGAGGCTTTTGACATCATGCATAACTTGCTTGAAGTTGACTTATCCTACAATAAGTTGCAGGGTCCTATTCCAAACAACAAAGCCTTCATGAATGCCGCTGTTGTAGAAGGGAACAAAGAGTTATGTGGAAACATCACAGGGTTGAAACCTTGCAAAAGTTTGAAAAGGAGCCAGCACATCACTCTTGCAATCATACTCCCCACTCTTGGAGCACTATTCCTTCTTTGTGCGTTCACCGGGCTTTGCATCATCTATGGAAGAAGAAGAAAGAAAGGCACAGAAGTAAGCAACAATCAAGCACAAATAGTTGATGTTTTCGCCATAACAACTTTTGATGGAAAAGTAATGTATGAAGAAATCTTAAATGCCACAAACAATTTTGATGCGGCGTATTGCATTGGAGAAGGAGGCCATGGAAGTGTTTACATAGCAAATCTGCGACCAAATTGTACAGTTGCAGTTAAAAAACTCCATTCATCTTCTGAACCAACTGATCGCAAAGGCTTTTTAAATGAGGTAAGGGCATTGACAGAGATAAGGCACCATAACATAGTAAAGCTTCATGGATTTTGTTCACATTCTCGACACTCATTTTTGATTTATGAGTATGTCGAAAGGGGAAGTTTGGCTGCCATGTTGATGAGGGAAGACACATCTCCGTTGTTGGACTGGTCTAAGAGGGTGAATATCATAAAGGGTGTGGCTCAGGCTTTGTCTTACATGCACCACGATTGCATACCCCCAATTATTCATCGGGATATATCAAGCAAAAATATTCTGCTCGATTCTGAGTACGAGGCTCATGTTTCAGATTTTGGTACTGCCAAGTTCCTAAGCCGAGACTCATCCAACTGGAGTGCGCTTGCAGGCACATATGGATATGTTGCACCAGGTAAATTCATGTGTTTCTTTTCTTTTCTTACCTATTTCTTTTCATTTGGATATGTTAAATAATAAACCAGCAGAAAGTGTCATGTAATCATATTTATGCTTTCATTTGCAGAATTTGCATATACAATGAAAGTAACAGAAAAATGTGATGTCTATAGCTTCGGAGTGTTGGCTCTAGAAGTAATACATGGAGAGCATCCCGGTGATCTCATTACGTTTTTATTATCTTCATCAGACAAGGAGATATCATTGAAAGATATGGTTGATCAACGTCTTCCACCATTGTTACCCAAGTTTGAGAAGGTGGTGACATCCATTATACTCAAGGCAATAGACTGTTTAAATGCCAATCCACAAGCAAGGCCAACGATGCATGACGTGTCTCAGCTATTAGCAACCAAAGACCTGCTTTTTGGGGGCATCTCTTAGTTCAGCATCAGGGCATAACAATCAAGATTTCTCTTGTCCTGGAAGAGCCCTTTGTGTCCGAAATATATACTGTGTGCAACCAATCCTGCCTTTGTGAGCATTGGAAATTAGGAGGGTTCATTATTTTCATCCCTTTTATAGTACTTATGTTAACCTTTGTTTCCCATTGATGACATATTTACTAAAGTCATTACGTCTTTCTGGTCATATGTTCTGTGTTCTGTTCCGAGCAAAATGTCAGTAGCTCCGTGGTCACATATTCATGCGTGCCAAGGTGCAGTTCGGCTCAGCTAATTTGCAGTCCTACCTGAAAAGGTCCATAAAAAAAAAAACTAAGTTGTTTTAAGTCCAGCCTTAGAGGCAGCCCTAATTGCTCTAGAAATAGCTTCTTTCTCTTCTTCTTCCTTGTAAAATGGTGCTTCAGATAGATTAAACTAGAAGGGAGGAATTTTCCCTAAGAGCTCAAATGAATGCACTAGGGTAACCAAATATACAATCAATTACTTAATTCCTGTTGAATTCAATTTGCTACTAAACCAGTAATGAAGAGCAAGGATCTCAACTCAGTTGTCTGACACGCTAACTTGGCAAGATACACCATTTAGAAACCATTTCCGATAAGAGATTAGGTCTGTCTAACATTATTCTGCTGGAATGTAAGAACATACATCCAGGAAACTCGGCATCTTCTCACAGTGTTGGTCCCAACACTATCGTATTACCACATAGGAACATCCATCCAAGAGACTCTTACACACCAGCATACAATGGGCGTATTGTATTTTAACAACGCTGAAGGGTCATATTAAAGAGCATATATCTGCAGCAAGTCACAGCTCAGATGAAATATTTTCCAACCAAAAAAGTTTACTTAGCAGGCAATATTTGTAGCAAATCAGGAATTATGAGCATATATAATCATATCTAATATGAAATCCGGCAATCCATTCAGACAACCGGGAGAAAGCTCACTCTTCCTCTTCAATCTTTTACATTCGGGGTTAGACAGCAGCACAACAACATGATACATCATAACATAACTAGTAAGACTTGCTTCTCCTTTTTACATGAACAGACTCACTCATGGAGGTGACCATGCAGCCTATGCTTGTAAAATTCATGGTACATGAGTGCTAGATTCTGAAGATAATTTATTAGCATCTAGGAAGCGATTCCTAGATTGATAGATCAGCATATTTATAGTAGTCAACATAGATGAACAACAACACTTCCTTAAGGCGAATCAAAAATCACTTCTTCAACAGGTTGCGGGTAAAGATCTTCTTACAGTACGGACTGCTGCGCAACATCATATGAGGCTGAACTGCTTCAACCAATGCACTATGAAGAGGGCCCTGCCAAAAAAACAAGTGGAAGAGAATGATATCTTGTTGCTTTTTGAAGAAAGTTGGAAAATCTTTTGAGTTTGGCTATCTATATTCTTGTCAACGAATAGCATTTTTTAATAAATTAAATGACCAAAAAAAAAAAGATGCAAAGCATCTTGGACATATGAGGCTGCCGAGGCTGCCTACACACCTTGGTAACTTCAAGTGCAGACTGAATGACATAATTGGCGTACGGATCTTGAAGCAGCTGGTTAAAATGTGGCACGGAAAGAAATTCATGGATGATTCTTGATCGGCTCTGTTCGAGGTGCTTGAGGCACTTTTCAACAACATGGCTGCTGAATTTTTGCATCGACAGGTACACATAGTTCCCTTCAAACTGAGAAATCAAGATGGTAGCAGCAGACGGGATCTTGAGCTCAATAATATACTGAACAACGTAATTTCTGTACAACAGAAAGGAAAATAAGACTGTGCAGCAGCAAAGTTCAGCAATTACAATACAAACAATATAGATCATCTATCATGGATATACAAATAAGCCAGAAGTTAAACTATAGATAACATCTAAAGAAAGCCTACTGCATGGGGTTTTGTGGAAATTAATTAATTGGACTGCCTGATTACATCAGGCTTGGCAGCTATCAATTTAAATGCATATCCCATGCAGCACCAAATAGGCTACTGCTTTTCAATCATGCTCCATTCTCCAGCTAGATAAGCCTCTCTTTGCAAGTCAAATTTTTTTACGGATGCCGAATACCCAAGAGACTACTCATTATGACAAACTCCCTAGATTATCATATTATCTTTTAGCAAATACATGGAAGGTGAAATTAAGAGTATGATGTAACTTAGGGACAGATCAGGAATGCGATATATGATGATATATGATGATATTGCACTGTTTAATATTTGAATATGAGATGATATGAGTGATATGAGTTTATGAAATAAAAGACTAAATTGCCCTCATGATGTGAAAGGTT
>JAOWAN010058928.1:0-12566 GCA_028566635.1 Lobelia cardinalis
CTCTCTCTCTCTCTCTCTCTCTCTCTCTCTCTCAGCTGCTCTCTAGACTTAATTTATACATCCTACTTCATTATTGGATTAAGAAAAGAGTATGTCTACAGTTTTATGTGTTTAAAGCTATGTTATTCACGCTAGTATAATGAGGATCTGATGTGGGTGCAAATCTGGTGTCGATCTGCCAAAAGTTAATGGTTTGCACCGAATGCAATGTAAAACAGTCACCCATCTCGTGTTTTGCGACACCGGCACGTTGGCAAAAGTGAAAGGTCAAGGTTATTGGTTTAGTGTCGCAAGTTTATACTAAATGTAGTTTTGAAGCATGCCTTTGCAGAGGTAATTTTCAAAATGTTTCTTAGTTGCATCATGAAACTGTAGTAACAAAAAGGGATAGGCATGGTTAAGGCTGATTACTGTAAAAGAGCTCTGCTCCTAGATGGCGTTGGCTGCCTTACCCTGTAGTGCCACGTTTGATGAACTTAATTTCGGCTACATCCTGGCTAATATGTGATTTGACTTCTTGTCCTCTGATCAGTGACATCAGTGCCATGCTCTCCTGTTGAAGTGGGCCTTAACTAGCTTGTTAACGAGGTGCGTGCTTTTGTGAAAATCAAGCCGAAATAAGCTTTTATTTATAAGGATATCAAGCTGCTAATTATAGGATGATGTATTTGATGGAAGTTGCTGCAAAGAGTTTCTGGAAATGTGGCATGCTTGTAACATTAGTAATATTTGCTTGCCTCTTTGAAACTGTTTGTTCAACACGTTTCTCTCTTGATCATAAGTTCTTATACATGACTAGAGGATCATACTAGTTGGAGTCTAACGTAGATATTGCATCATTGATATTTTCAAAAGAATATGCTTTATATTTCTTGGTTTTTCATTCAATTTGAGATGTTTCTTTCTGGAGTGACTTGGCCAATTGTACTCTCGCTTCTATTTTAGAAGCTGGACTGGAATCGGTACACATTAGAAAGAGACATGGAAATTGATTTATGTGCCTCGAGATCAATAGAGATGGTGTTTCAGAGCCTGCTGCTTAACCTGTGTGACCACCTTCCAGAATACATTCAACTACTCTGTTTAGTGCAGAAATCACGTGTAACTGGATTGACATTTTTGTTCATGATATTTCCTTTCTTTGCAACTGCAGTTTGGGGTGGGGAAAGGGAGAGGGGGGGGGGGGTTAAAATAGCATATGCTTTTGCATCTCATCTTTTCTGCTTTAATTTAGGGATAAAAGTGGAGAAACCCCTCTTGATTCAGGTATGTGGTATTTTAGTTTGTTTTTTACTTGTTTTCCTCGACACCTGAATTGAAAATTTGCAACTAGTTGGAGAAAACAACGGTATGCTGTGATGCGTTTCACATAGTCTTTCAGTGGGGGTGTTAGGGTTTCGGACATTTTGAATACAAGTCTACTGACGGTATTCGGACATTTTGGATACAAGTCTACAAGCCAACTCGACTAAACTAAGCTTTTATTTTCGTCACTTAGGGGTTGGCTATATGACCTATTTCACTCCATTTTTGTACGATTTGATGTCAAGTTATTACATAGGTTACCGGCTTTCATATCTATTTTTGTCTATCACTATCTATAACTCAAATAAGATTGCATAGCTAGGAGTTAAAACTATAAGAAGGCCGGCAACAGCAACAGCAACTGCAACAGTTGTATGCTTATAAATATCTCTTAGGCGAACATATCAAAACAATTTACCAAAGGAAACATCTCCTACACAAATGGCTTCTTACAACAGTTGCTTAGTGATGTCCTTGATCCTGGTGGTGGTGGTTTTGTTCTCGTGCAACCACGAGACTGTGACCGCTCGCCATCTCCTACAAGTGGGTCCATTCCCAGCCGGTATTCCATCCCTCCCGAAAGTCACCTTGCCTCCATTGCCAGCAGCAATTCCTCAAGTCACCTTGCCTCCATTGCCAGCAGCAGCAATTCCTCCCACCACAGAAATAACACTACCTCCTTTGCCTTCTTTCACTACACTACCCATTATTCCAACAACAATCCCCCTTCGATAGAGCCAACCAACCATCCCATGATCCATTCCTTTCCCTTTTTGCACCGCCACCTCCTTCCATCTAACCGAGATTCCCTTTCCATATTTTAAAAAGTCTTGCAGAGTGCTGGTAGATAGATAGATGCCATGGATGATTCGTTATGGGGCTTGAGGATTGCATCAGCGCTTGCCTATTAAGGAGATCGACGTGGTTTCTTGTTCGCTTTTTATATCTTATGATTCATTCGTCTTTATTTTTTACATGTAAAATCCTAGTCGTGATATCCTCTTGGAAGACACACACACACACACACAGTAACCGGTTTTTTAAAATACAGTAATACAATTGCGTGAAACATTGTGGTTACTTCAGCTTCCCATCAATGCATACAAGATATCATAGAGCTCCCCATTAATGCATACAAGACATCATAGGGAAGTGATTACGTAAAAATCACAAATATCGAACAAACATGCGAATTTATTATATTTTAGTACATTTTGATTGTATTTTTGTTGTATCTTAATTTTTTGTGTTGTATCACTAAAATTTTGTTGTATCCTATTATATTTTTGTTATATCTTTGTTAATTTATCGTATCTTAATTATTTTGTTGTATATTTACGATTCTGTTGTATCTTAGTATATTTTTATTATATCTTAGTTGATTTTCTTAAATATTTTCTTTTGTTGAATATTTTTTTACAAAATACACACATATAATTATATACAACAAAAATGTACTAAGATACAACTGGTTCTCCCGATTTGTACGAAAAATTGATTTGTAGCGGAATAAGTCCTATATATTTATGTAGGGCCGTGATTGGCTGCGAATCGCAAATAATTTGCGAACTTGCAAATCGGCATGAACCATAAAATTTATAACCGTGAATCATGAAACAACAAGCTTAAAAGTCTGTTGTCTAAAACTTGTTGTTGATGAAGCTTTTTGTCCAATAGCTTCATCAACAACAAGCTTTTAAAAGACTGTTGTCAAAAATTTGTTGTTTCATGGTTTACAGTTATAAATTTCATGATTTATGCTGATTCACAAGTTCGCAAAATATTTGTGGTTTGCATTCGATCAGCTACCTATATATGTATATATATATGATAAAAACCTAGATATTCTGCGAACTTTGCGAATCACGTTGATTCATCAAATTAATTTTGGTGGATCAATGAACAAATATCAATTGATGGATCAATGAATAAATTTTAATCGATGGATTAATGAATAAATTTTAATTGATGAATCAATAAATTACATTGAGGGATCATAATTAATTTTTATGAATTAAAGTAAAGTTTGCAGATTTACATTTGATGAATTACCTATATATATATATGTGAACAATTAGAAAGAATATAAACGAAAGACGCCATTAGGCAAATGCGGCAATATTGTAGGGATTGTAGGCGATGGCGGAACTGAGGGTAGATTTAGGGTAATCCTGGGAAAGAGTGGCATTGTGGTAGAGTGGTGCAATGATTCGATTTGGGGTATAAATTGTAAGGCTTTATCGGTTTGGAAATTTTCAAAGCTAAATCGAACCACAAGACTTAAAAATCAAACCAAACCGAACTAATGAACCACGGTTCGATTTGGTTCGGTTTGTCGATTTACGACAAATCTTGTTAATTTTTTTTAAAATAACTAAATCTAACATAAGATGTATAACAAAAATTTAAAAACAAAAATTATGTTTAACATAATAGCCTTAAATTCATAACAAAAATTCAAATATAGTTCAAAATTAATGTATGTTTACATAATACTTAACACAATACAATTAAAAAGTCTTAAAATTCATAAGTTCATTACATGATTGAAAAAAGAAAAAATAGCCTAAGACCAAGACCAAGACCAAGCAACTCTTAATTAAAAAAGATATACATAAATATATAAAAATATATGAGAGATATATATGAAAATATACATATACATTAGATATCGGTTTGGTTTGGTTCGATTTGATTCGGTTTAAAATATCGAAACTGCAAACCGAATCAAAAATTGCGATTAAAAAAAAATTCGAACCGTAATCGAAACCAAACCAAACTCATCGATTTAATTTGATTAGTGATTTGGGCGATTTGGGCGGAGAACGGTTGCAATGTGACTTTAGCCGCCTTTGGAATTGGGGGCAGGTGCGCTCGTTGGAAGAGATTTGCTTCTAGGTTTACAGCCATGTTCCAAATTTGGAAAACAATACTAGTATCAAAGATAGTGCTCCCTATTTCCCAAACGTATTTTTCATTTTTGATGACCTTTTGTCAGCACGACTTAAATTTTGGTCAATCTGTAAAAAGCTTCATTGCTCTTTCAAGTTTATAACAATTGTTATTAATGGTTAGTAGTTGATATTGTTGTCATAATATCACCAACAAGAATGTGTATGGGACACCTCCATATTGAAATTAAAAGAGGGTCAGTCTTGGTAGATGAACAAACTATTTCCTCCAACCACATTTCATCAAACTCTCAGTTTTTAGTCCTTCCAAAACCAACAGACCATATCACTCTTGCTACCTATAAGGCTATAAATAACCATAAGTTCGCATGCCATACCAAATCAAGAAAACATCGGCAGGACTAGCTCGATTAGCATCCTCATTAGACGTGATCATCGAGTTCCTATCCAACCGGAAGATGGCAACTTCAAAATATTCGTGTTTTCTACCTCTGCTAGTGGCATCGCTAGTTTCCAGCCTACATACAAGCCAGGCAGCTCGCAACCTGTTGCAAGCTTCTTCACCTGCAGTACTGCCAACTCTGCCTACAATACCATCTCTGCCTAAAGTTACTTTGCCACCATTGCCAGCCATGCCAACACTGCCTACAGCCACATTGCCAGCACCCCCTGCCACCTCATTGCCTACACTACCTACAGTCCCCGCCCTATCAAAGCCAACATTGCCACCACTGCCTGCTGCCTCATTGCCTACACTGCCGACAGTCCCAACCCTACCAAATCCCACATTAGCACCGTTGCCCAGCGCACAAATTCCATCTTTGCCTATTCCAACAACTATGCCTACCATCCCCACAGTACCAAAGATGACACTTCCTCCACTTCCAGCAGCTACTTCACTGCCAACCATTCCAACAGCTATCCCTACCATACCAGCAACTAACCCTGCAATTCCTTTCTCACCACCCCCATCCAACTAGTATTCTCAGTGATGCTGCAAAATTTATTTAGTCGTATTCTACGTATCCTGATGCTATTTATTTGGGCTTGTTTGTATTTTGCTCTTTAGACTGAGATTTCATGTATTGGATCAGCAGTTATGATGTGTAACCTTTTATTTCATGGATTTTATGTCATATTGGTTTATCTAAGCTTTTGATGCTCATGTTCAACATTTCCATTATTTTAAGTCAAAATCACACATATTCAAGGGATATCTCGGAAAAAGGAAGGATGAGAGGAGAACCCACTCATTGTTCCATACATTCATAACAGAGCATATTACAGAGTTTATACGGGAAACGAAGTTCCAGAAACAAGCCACAGGCTATTAAACTTTTCCTTTCTTTATTTCAACCATCAGAAACCAACAAGCAAAGGTTGATCATGCGAAAATGAAAATTATGTAGCTAGTCACCTGTTCCACAGTTGACGATTTCACGTCAATTTCAAAACCATTTTTAGGATCTCCGCCTCAAGATCATCGGACATAAAACAGCACCATGAATCTTACATATCTGTGTTGGCCCTCAAACCAAAATGTCCTTACTGCAGCTGCACAGCAACATTCAATGTTAATACGCAATTAGCAACAATCTCAAAATTTATTGGCTGGTTAAACGTCTTCCACTATCATGATCTGACTTGTGCCCTCAGCTATAAAGCATAAACAAACGATGCAAATGAAATCTTAACAAGAGAGGTAGCACCTGGCTGTTGGAAATTCACATGCCCATACTTGGGGGCATATTAACAAAATACAGTCCTGTTGTTCATTAAAATGTATCATCAGTGCTAGAATTCATTAATAATTCAAAAGGAAAGACAGAAAGAGGAGAGAAAATATCAGGGTCTAAATTTTATTTAAATGCATCATCAGTGCTGAATAGTCTTCAAGGTTGCATTCGGAAGTCTTATTAAATTTCAGTCTAAATTTCATGTCCGATACTTTGAGCGGATTATATATTGATAACTTTGTCAGATACGAAGAGATTTTTCTTCCTTTTAAAAAATAAGTAAAATTAGATTGACAAATTCTCAAAATCCTAAATTAACGAATATTTCTTACATTTATAGTGATTGTGAATGAATGATCAGAGTTTGCTTTTGCGTAACCCGCAATTGATGAAAATGAAAGGCGCAAATATGAATCTGGGCAGATGTAAATACTTTTTTATTTTTAAAATTTTTAAATCCCTCTTCTTTTTGTTTCAGTTTATCTGTTTACTATATTACTTCTGGGGGTTGAGAGTGATTTCTTTTGACTAGAAACAATGTCAAATGTCACAAACAAGAATTACTAATATGGAGGGGACACCTATATAATTGGAACATAAAGGTGTCAATCTTGGTAGATGAACAAACTATTTGTCCTCCAACCATATTTCATCAGATTCAGTTTTAGTCCCTCCAAACCAACAGAACATATCAGACTTGCTATCTATAAATACCCACTAAATTCACATTACCATACAACATCAAGAAAACATTGACAGGAGTTGAAAGGTTATAATCCACATTAGACGTGATCCTATCGCGAGCAGATGGCTACTTCAAGACATTTGTGTTTTCTACCTCTGCTAGCGGCGTTAGTAGTTTCCAGTTTACATACAAGCCAGGCTGCTCGTAACCTGTTGCAAACTACTTCACCTGCTGCGGTGCCAACTCTGCCAAAATCTACTTTCCCACCATTGCCAACCATGCCAACACTCCCTACAGCCGCATTGCCACCACTCCCTGCTACCTCATTGCCTACACTGCCAACAGTCCCGGCCCTATCAAAGCCTACTTTGCCACCACTGCCTGCTGCCACATTGCCTGCACTGCCGACAGCCACATTCCCACCACAGCCTGCAGCTACCTCATTGCCAACAGTCCCAAATCTACCAAAGCCCACATTAGCACCACTTCCCAGCACTCAAATTCCATCTTTGCCTATTCCAACTATGCCTACACTCCCTACTGCACCAAAGGTGACACTTCCTCCACTTCCAGCAACTTCACTGCCTGCCATTCCAGCAGCAATCCCTTCCGTACCGATCCCTGCAATTCCTACCATACCAACAACTATCCCTGCAATTCCTTTCTCACCACCCCCATCCAACTAGTCGTTCTGGTGATGCTGCAAATTCATTCGTACTTTAGCCTGATGTTGTTTATTTGAGCACGATTGTGTGTTGCTCTTTTGCACTGAGATTGCATGTATTGGATTCAGTAGTTATATATGGTATGTAATCTTTTATTTCATGGATTAACATATTGGTTCGTCTTCTTTTGATGCTCATTTCCAACATTCCGCTATTTAAGTTAATCGCAAAAATGAAGGAATGCCTTGAAGTAGGAAGGATGTAATCAATGTCCTAGACATTTGTATAGCAGTAACCACAGAAATACAGTGCATATTAAGAGAGTTTAGAAAGGAAGTGAAGTTCTAGTAGCTTGGGTTCAAAAAAAAAATTTCTTTTCAATCATCAGAAATCAGCAAGCCACAGGTCGATCAAGCAATAATAACTAATAAGTACACTTGATTAAAAAATGTCGCTAATCACCTGTTCTGCATTTGGCGAGTTCAAGTCAATTCAAAGCCAATGAGGATCTCCACCCCTACATCAGGGACCGTGACTCTTAAATCTTTGTTGGCCCTCAAACCAAAATGTCCTCAGTGCAGCTATGCCGCAACTGGTTAAACGTCTTCCAGAATCCTGATCCGACTAGTTACCTCAGCTTTACAAATATCAACTGTGAATCAAGTTTGAAGTGCAAATAAAGCTGCAAAACTCTCTTACTTTTTAGGTCAAAACTATCAAATATTATGATGCTTGTTGCACACGTACATGAATCCTCACTGCTAGAACTGCATGAAACGATAAAAGTGAAAAGACAAAAAGAAAAAGAGGAGAGAAGAGAAGAGATAAGAGCAGAGTGATCAAAATGACAAAATCCACTGCAAGAAGGTTTATACTGTGTCAACAATCACTAAATCCCACACCCTGTTTTTTCCACTAAGGTATTGCCTACTTTCGTTTTACGAACTAATGAATCAATGAATTACTGGAACAAACTTCACAAGTAGATTCATTGATCTATTCCTTGTCAGGGGATTGTGATTAGATAGCAGTGTATTTAATTTTGTCATTTCAGCTTGACTTTATTCCAGACTGAAGTCAAACCTCAAAAATATAGGCAAACAAACTGTGAAGGACTCCATATATAGTAAAGCTTAGCCACAATCTTGAACTATGTTTCTGTACCTGAGCTTGATGACCATATAGTAGAGGAGGTCGAGGGCGTCTGAAAATTGCCATAGGCAAAATAAGCTTTTAGCACCACTATACTATTTTACAAAACCAACGACACCTGCAAAATTAGCTGAAAACAAATGATTGCAAGAAAATCTGTATATATTACAAATTGATAACCGTGGGATGGGGGCATTTTACGACTAAACAAGGCTTCAGTTACTCGATATGAGGCATGTAGAATTTATTATGGATTCCAAATTTTTTAACACATGAAAAACAATAAATTGAAATTCCATTGAAATTCATAGCCGGAACTAACTAATGGAACTTTCTAAATGTTATATCTGTTCTTAAAACACGATTACTGTTTGTTTTCGCAAAACTCAGATTAATGAAAATAAAATAGCTCAAAGGGAAAAAAGGTCAAAAATACATCCGTATATGGATATTAGTTTCTTCTTTTACTTAATTTTTTGTTACTGTAATTTTATTTTTTCTGTAGGCGGAGTACAACTTCTTTGACCAAACTCAAACTTCACAAACAGGAATATGCGCGCATGGACACCTGTCACACCTCACAATTCACAGCAAAAAAGTGTCATTCTTGGATTCTTGGTAGATGAACAAACTATATATTTCCTCCAACCACATGTCATCAAACTCAAATTTAGTCCCTCCAAACCAGCAGAACATATCAGACATGCTATCTATAAATACCCACTAAATTCACATTCCTAACAACATCAAGAAAACATCGACAAAACTTCCTCAGATTATCCTCCACATTGGACGTGTCTAGTGTCCCCGGCCTGAAGATGGCTACTTCAAAATATTTGTGTTTTCTATCTCTGATTGGGGCATTACTAGTTTCCAGCTTACGTGCAAGCCAGGCAGCTCGCAGCCTGTTGCAAACTTCACCTGTAGTTCCACCTGCTACTTTGCCACCGTTGCCAACACTCCCTACAGCCACATTGCCGCCACTCCCAACTGTCCCAGCCCTGTCAAAGCCTACGTTGCCTCCACTGCCTGCTGCCTCATTGCCAGCACTGCCTACAGCCACATTGCCGCCACAGCCTTCGACCTCATTGCCATCACTGCCAACGGTCCCAACCCTACCAAAGCCCACATTAGCACCATTGCCCAGCACACAAATTCCATATATGCCTACACTCCCTACAGCACCAAAGATTACACTTCCTCCACTTCCAGCAACTTCACTGCCTACCATTCCGACAGCTATCCCTACCATAACAACTACTATCCCTGCAATTCCTTTCTCGCCACCCCCATCCAATTAGTAGCCCCGGTGAGGCTGCCAATTTACTCTTATTCTACCCTGATGTTATTTATTTGAGCTTGTTTGTATTTTGTCATTTTGTCTTAGGACCGAGATTGCATGTATTGGATTCAGTAGTTAAGGTTTGTAATCTCTTATTTCTCGGATTGGTGTCATATTGGTTTATATTGTTTTGATGATCACATTATCAATTTCCATTATTTAAGCTAATCACAAGAACAAAGGAATACCTAGGAATTAGGAAGGATAGGGAGGAGAATCCACTCATTGTTCCATACACTCGTAATACAATATTCACAAAAACACTACATATTACAGAGTTTATAAAGGAAGCGAAGTTCCATTAACAAGCAACAAATTTATATTTGTTTCAACAATCAGAAACCAAAGGTCATAAGTTGACCATGCAACAATGGGCATACTTGACCAAAAAACTGTAGCCAGTCACTTGTTCCACATGTGGTGATTTCATGTCAATTTCAAAACCATTTAGGATCTCCACCTTCATCGTGCGGACAAAAAACTGACATGACTCTTAAATTTGTGTTGGCCCTTAAACCTAAATGTACTCACTGCATCTGAGCCATAACATCTAATTCTACTGTTATAAGCAATTAGCAACAATCTCGAAAGTGACTGGTTCAGCTCTAATAATATCAGTTACATATCTAGTATAAAGCATAAACAAAAGATGGTAAACAAATCTCAACAAGAGAGATAGCACCTTGTTGGAAATTAACGAGCCTTATTTATCTAATTTTTCAGGTCAAAACTATCAATATGACCATAATTGGGCATGTAAACTGTAGACAGACTTTCGGCGCTTCACGAAAGAATTATGGCCACAAATTCTTCATGGACCCAAAATCGAACTCTTTATAATCACACACTGGTAAAGTCCAAACCACGTGTCAAATCAAACAGGATACTTTATTTGGAACGGAGAGTATCACTAACAAAACGGATTGAGTACACCCTAGCTGGTCTAATACATTTAACAGAAAACTACAAGTACAGCATGATCATTCATCCTAATAAACATATAGCCACCATGATCATTCATCCTAATAAACATATAGCCACATATAACTGTAAAAATACAACTGGACCATCCATATGGAGTCTTGCTTTGCCAAAACCACAGCTCTTCCCTTTTGCAAGTGACACATGACCACTCGCAGAAATCAGAAACTGCATACCAGCTGAATAGTCTTCAAGCTTACACTTGAAACTCTTATTAATTTTCACCCTCAATTGCATGTCTGATATTTTGAAAGTAATTATATTTGGATAATTTTTTATTCAAGAAGGCTGAAATTAGATTATCAATTCAAAATCCTGAAATAATGATTTTTTTCTCTTAAAAGTATAGCGATTTTGAACGCATAATTAGAGTTTGTTTGTGCCAAATCCAAATTGATGGAGAGTAAAATAGCTCAAAAATATGTCCGGGTAGATGTAAAAATATAGTTTCTTATCCCTCTACTTTCTTTTTCAGTTTATCTTTTTACTATATTAATTTGGGGGGTTGACTGCGACTTCTTTGACTAAAATTAACGTCAAATCTCGCAAAGAATAATTACTAATATGCATGGGACACCTATTAGTTGAAAAAAAAAAGTATCAATTTTTGGTAGATGAACAAACTATGTCCTCCAACCACATTTCATCCAACTCAGTTTTGGTCCTTCCAAACCAACAGAACATATCAGAAGTACTATCTATAAATACCCATAAGTTCACGTGTCATATATATTAAACATCTACAAGACTTGCTAGATTCTCATCCCCATTAGACGTGATCTAGTATCTCTGGCAGATGGCTACGTTAAAATATTTGTGCTTTCTACCCCTGCTAGCCGCATTACTCGTTTCCAGCCTAGGTGCAAGCCAGGCAGCTCGCAGTCTGTTGCAAACTTCTTCACCTGCAGTGCCAACAGCTACTTTGCCACCATTGCCAAGACTCCCCACAGCCACATTGCCACCACTCCCAACTGTTCCAGCGCTATTAAATCCTACATTGCCTACACTGCCTACAGCCACATTACCGCCACAGCCTGCTACCTCATTGCCTACACTGCCAACAATCCCAACCCTACCAAAGCCCACATTAGCACCATTGCCCAGCACACAAATTCCATCCTTGCCTAATCCAACTATGCCTACACTCCCTACAATACCGAAGGTAACACTTCCTCCACTGCCAGCAACTTCACTGCCTACCATTCCAACAGCTATCCCAACCATACCAACAAGTATCCCTGCAATTCCCTTCTCTCCACCCCCATCCAACTAGCAGTCTCACTGATGCTACAATTTAATCTTATGATACCACGTTGTTATTTATTTGAGCTTGTTTGTGATTCTCTGTGGATTGAGAGTGCATGTATTGGATTCAGTAGTTATGGATTGGTGTGTAATCTTTTATTTCACGTATTTGTGTTATACTGGTTTTTGGTATTTTGATGCTCCTGTTCAACATTTCCATTATTTTAAGTTAAATCACAAAAATGAAGGAAAACCTAGGGAATAGGAAGGATAAGAGGAGCACCCACTCATTGTTCCACACAAACAGTAATCGCCAGCAAAGCAAGAATACACAATTAGAAAAGTTTTGCTCTCTATAATTTTTCTATGTGAAGAATTAGAGAGAGTGATTTCCATTCCAGCAAAAAGATGATGTTAACAAAATTGCAATGCGTATTAGCAGAGTTTATACAGGAAGCGAACAGGTTTATATATAGGGAAAACGGCATTTTAGGCCCCAATGTTTGACCACTTTGGCATTTTGGGCCCCCAGGTTCCAAAGTT
>JAOWAN010058968.1:0-12559 GCA_028566635.1 Lobelia cardinalis
TTTTATCCAAGCAACGATTGAGCTTAGATGCCAAGGTAAAACTTCCATCCATGTGAACATCATCATCCTTAACACTCTGCACCCAAACTCCCGTATTACTCGCTCTCGCTCTTCTGATGGACTCCGCCGGTAACAATGTCGGCCCGCCACTAAAATTACTGTGGAAATTTTAATTTTCACCGCACAAACTCAGGGTGCGTTTGGACGTGAAATTTTTTAATATGTTTTGTTTTTGTTTGTATTTTGTGTTTGTTTTGGTTTTGTTAGAATTTTACAATTTTTCCCTTTAAATTTTTAAAAATTACATGATAGTGATGAAGTGAGAAAGAGAGAAAGAATGATAGTTGTAATTTGATGTGGTGTTTGATTAGATATAAAGATGATATAGGGGTATGTAAAAATAATAGTTAGAGAGAAAAAATAATGTTTAAAAAACTGGACGAGTGAACACACCCTCGATCTTTTTTGGAACGGGTCAGAGACTATCTTAGTGGATGATTGGTTAAGTTAGTTTTAGTTGGAACCCTGACTTAACAAAATAAAATGAAGCATAAATGACAGGGGTATAACAGTATTTAATGATGTTCCCCCATCAACTTCTATTGCATCATTAAAAAAAAAAAAAGTTGAGACTGCAACTCCGACAGTCCTCCACCGATCCTGTCCTGAGCCAACGTGGAGGAGGTAAATCACAGGATGTGCATCACATGAGCCAGGGTGGAGAGCTAACGAATAGGCCCAGAACTCTTAACCCTTAGATCACTCCCATTTATAACAGAGTCATCATTTCTAACTACAATCATCAAGCTTTGATGCTTATGTCACGTACGCAATCCGTCCTTCGTCAATGATTAGCCGGTTGACAATCTATTCAGAAACAGCCGAATGTGAACTTAGATTTCAGTTTAAATATCTTTTAGAAATCGGTTCCTTGGGTATTCTTGATTTTGGTGTATAGTCATTAGTTTTCAATCACTTTGTTCAATCCCAAGGATAAGATTGAATAGTAGGGAAATAGCAAGAAACAAAGGGTGCATTTGAATAATCAATTTTTCGTATAATTTTATTTTTATTTTATTTTGGTGGGAACCCCTTCTAGTACCATCACAAGGAAAAAGAAAATCAAGATGACTCAATTCTTAAAAAGACCCATCATACTCTGCAGTGAGCATGTTTATTCAAAAGTGCAAGAAGGTAAGTCTAATTATTTATTTTTTCTTTAAAATTTAAATAATTACATGATAGTGATGAAAAAAAAAGGAGCAATAGTTGTGCTTTGATATAATTATTGATAGGATATAAATGTGAGTATAGAGGTATGTAAAAAGAGTAGACAAGTAAGAGAAAATGGTTTTTTTAAAACTCACCAAACGAACATCGTTTTTTGCCCTTTTTCTAGCTAAATGAAAAAAATTTCATTTACAAATGTAACCAAAGTTGTTCTTATAATGGGGTAATAGAAAGAGATCCCTATGCGTCATAAAAGAAACTCTCTAACCCTTTGTAAGGGCTGACCCTAGTAAACTTCGTCTAGTGTCCACTTCTGATGAGTAGTCGCCAAGATCAGTAGTAACCTCATCACGATTGTAAGGTCCAATCACAAGGTTAAAGTCGTGGAAGCTGATAAATGGGTTCAGCGAGCTAGAGACGAGCAGAACACGGGAGAATCGGCGAGCAGGATGAAGGAAGGATTATATCTTTGTGCATGGCTAGCGAGCAGGGATCCAACGAGCATATATAATGGGTTTTGCTCGACAGCGAGCAAAATGACAGGAGATTAGCTTGCGAGAAGTTCCTTATCCGACGTGCATCATCATGCTCGACATGCTCGGCGATGAGTACTCAGTCGAGTCCTTTTCTGAGAAGGATTAGTTTAGTTACCTATTCGGTTTCCTAGTCGCTAAAGGTTTACTATTTAGTTAGTTTCCTTTTTGGTTTCCTAGTTAAGCCGTTATTTGTTTCCTACTTTGAATATTATTTGTTTTCTTTTCTTATTAGAATTTCCTATTTAATAGTTTTCATAGTTGAATTAGGATTTCAATTTATGTAGCCTATATAAATGTCTTTATTGTATTCATAAAATATTATCATTGATTAGTGAAATTGAAGTTTAAAGCTTTAGCTTTTATTTAAAACTCTCTTGTGAGATTTTTTGATCGAATTTTTTGTTCTCGAGTTTTATTCTTGAACAATTTATTCCACTATTGAGTTCCTAGGTTAATCAAGACCTAAGAGTTTAGTAGTATCAATTCTTTTATCTTTTCGATTTTTCAAACAATTGCGTTTATTGGATTGATTAGCCGCTCATCTTACCTTATCAATCAACGTTCCTACGCTTTTGTTGGAGAAATGGTTCTTAATCATTCATTGATTGATGGTTCTCTCATCAGGTGGTATCAGAACTACTTTTGATTGGTAAGTTCACCTCCATATCTATCTATCATCACTATGTCTTCACCTAACAAGGAAGGGGAATCTTTTGGTTTTGAGAAGTTTCAAGAATTTATGTCCCATGAATTAAATCGCATGTCAGAAATTAGCCAAGAAATCGACGCAAAACTGGTAAAACAACAACCAGAATTTGCATTCCTATATAAGCCCAGACGAGGACATTCAGAAAACTAGAATCTATGGCAGACGAGGAAGAACGGTTTGACAGAAGGCGAGATGAACGAGGTTGCTGGGGAGGAGATGCAGTTGATAGGAACTTAGGCAACATAAAGGTGAAAATACATGCGTTTCAAGGGAAGGAAGATTCGTAGGCATACTTGCAGTGGGAGAGTAACGTCGATCGAGTTTTCAACTGCCATACCTATTCTTAGGATGAAGAAAGTCAAGCTCGCTCAGATTGAATTCAGTGGTTACGCCATTACTTGGTGGGATCAGATGACCATCGACGGCGATATGGCAAGGATCTAATTAGCTCGTGGGATGAGATGAAGAGGGTCATGTGACGTAGGTTTGTTCCCTCGCATCATGATTGCAAGTTTAAAATAGAAGTTACAGGGATTAAGGCAAGGCAGTAAGACTGTCGAAGAATACTATTGGGAGATGGAGACTGCTATAATTATGTGCAATATTGAGGAGGATGAGAAGACGACCATGGCGAGATTGATGCATAGTTTAGATCGCGAGATTGCTCATTATGTTGAGCTACATCACTATATTGAGGTTGAGGAGATGTTGCATTTAGCAATCAAAGTGAAAAAGCAGATCAAGAGTTGGCGAGCTGAAGTTTCTCCAAGGTTTTCAAACAGTTCATCTAGGTGGAGTGCGAGCACTTCTACTCCACAACAGAAGGTCGCAGCAACCAAAGGAAAGGATAGCGAGCCAAGTGCTCCGGTCAAGGCACTAGCACCATCAACGCCGATACCGACCAAAACACGCGACTTCAAATGTTTCAAGTGTTTAGGAATGGTTCATATAGCCTCGCAGTGTCCAAAATCTACAAGTTTTGATTTTAGGAGCAAATGTAGAGTATGAGTCTACAAGCGAGGATGAGTTCAAGGATATGCCGACCTTAAGTGAGGATGAATGTAATGAAGAAGAATCAGGTGTTCAAGCATTGGTGGTGATGCGAGCTCTTAACACCCAGGAAAAGGAAGAGGATGCAGTTGCCATCCAGAGGGAGAACATCTTCCATGCTCGATGTCAGGCGCAGAACAGGTTGTGCAACTTAATCATTAATAGTGGGAGTTGTGTGAATGCACTAAGCACTTTGGTGGTCGGGAAGTTGAATCTGAGGACTAAGAGGCACCCAAAGCCATATAAATTGCAATGACTTGGTGATTGTGGAGAGACCAAGGTAACCAAACAGGTCGTTGTCCCTTTTTCAATAGGCAAGAATGTCGACAAGGTTACTTGTGATGTCGTACCAATGCAAGCGGGGCATATCCTTCTTGGGCGACCATGACGGTATGATCGCAAAGTGACCCATGATTGGTTTATAAATAGATACTCGCTAGAGAGTACGGTTGAAAGTTAATCCTTACACCCCTCACACCAGCTCAAATCCGTGAGGATCAAGAGAGGATCGATAAGGGGATGCAGGAGTTAAAAAGAAAAGGGGAACTGGAAGCGAGTAAACAATTGGCGACCATGTAAGGAAATATTTTTGAGAAAAATACTAAGCTGAGTTTCTTTACTAAGGAGAAAGAGGTCGCAAGAGCTGTTAAAGGTAACAAACCTCTCATATTATTGGTTTGTAAGGAAATATTTTTGGCCACACAAGATGTAGCAGAATTGCCTGTGGAAGTACAAAAATTATTGGTCGAGTTCGAGGACATATTCCCCGAGGAACTACCAAAGGGGTTACTGCATGTTCGAGGGATCGATGTTAGCACTCAAATAGACACTATTTTAGTGCTATTTCTATGACTTTTTTGGAATGATTTTATGAGATTTTATGCTTGGAATGGTTAGTTTTGATGAATTTCAGGAATTCCAAGCCAAGGAAGAGAAAATACAAGAAATAGAGCTAAAAGGAGCCAAAAAGGTCGAAAACTGGAAGAACAAGGGCTGAAGAAGGAAAACACAGAAGATTCGTACAGGAAAGCTGACAGTGTTCAGGGCACGGCCGTGCCTCTGACTGGCATGCCCGTGCCACTTATGTACGGAGCATCGGGCTTTCTGTGTAATTAGGGTTTTCCTGAGCTTTCAGTAGGGTTATCTGGCAGTCCTATAAAAGGAACTGTTCCAGCAGCTTTTAGATAATAACATCATTAGGGAAAAACAACGTACTTTTCATATAGTTCTTTATATTCAAGAGATTATTAGGAACTAATCTATTCTTCTAAGGGATAGGAGGTAAACCTTAATTGTTATTCATGTTTATGATATAATTCTTCCTAATTTAATTGATGTTCTTGTCACTCTTCTTGATTGTATTGATTGTCTTATGTTGTTAGCTTGTAGTGGCCAATACATGTTAATGATATATGTTAAGAGTTGTGTGTGAATCTTGTGATCGGAAATAACACACAAGCTCGATCAATGAAGGAGTAACAATTGTTACAGTGGGGTAAAAGCGTATGACATGCGTTAGGGTTGTCTTAGTTCTTTATGCTTAAAGGGTTTTTCGTGCATCTTCTATTATTGTGATCTTCAGTGTTTAGAGAAATCGGAGAACACTAGTGTTGTACCTTTCGTCAGGAAGAGCAAGTGCATCACTGTTAAACAGACAACTGCGAATCGAAATTGATAATATTATGAAGTGATAACATGAATGATAATTAATGGTGGACTCCATGAACTTAGATATCTAGCAATTGCTTTTTTACAACAATCTCAATATATTAGTTATTCTGAATTCATTATTATCTGGCTAATTCACTTATTACAAGTCCTCAGTGGATCGACATCCTATTTACCATTATCTGCATTAAACTAGTTCATTGTAGTACTAGTAGTAAGTAGGTTAATATTATTCTCTTTTTTTGAGCACTCACGACAGTGCGATCAAAAAGTGACGCCATTGCCGGGGACTTGTTTATTCAAGTCCATTTGCCACAAATAGGTAGTAGTAATTTAGTTTAGATAATCTAGTAGTTAGTTAATTTACTTTTCGTATCAGTTTAGTTAGTTTCGTTTCGTTTTAGCTAGTAATATAATTAGTAATTTTATCTCAGTTTAGAAATTCACTTTAGTAGTATTTAGATAGTTCATGCTAGGTCGACGTTCTTTAAAACCACATTGCATAGAACCTAGTGATAACATTCATAAACGTAGAAGAAACAAAAGAAGAGACCCAATAAACATTGAAATGGCAGAAATACCAATAGTACCGCAAAGAAAGATGAAGGACTTCTTTAGTCCTGTAATTGAAGAATCACCGTCATGTTTAATTTTGTCTAGAGCAACAAGGGATTATGACTTGAAGAATACTCATTATAATACGCTCCCTTCATTTCATGGCATGGCGAATGAAGATTCATTGGCATTCAAGAGAGATTTTGTGAACACAATTAATAATATTCCACTTAAGGGATTAACAGAAGACCAATTAAAAATGAGACGTTTTCAATACACTTTGAAAGATGCTACGAAAACATGGTTTATGTCCTTAAGTCCAGAAAAGTTCACTACTTGGAAAGAAGTATATGAGGAATTTTTTTTTAAATATATCCACATGACAAAACGACCTCATTAAGATCAAGGATAGTAAAATTTACGCAGGAGTCTGGCAAAGCTTTTCATGAAACGTGGGATAGATTTAAGATGTTATTAATACAATGCCCACATCATTATTTGTTGCCTGAAATTATTAATCAATTTTTTTATGATGGTCTAACGCAAAATAGCTAGACAATGGTTGATAGTGCAGCTGGTGGATCAATTGGGAAAAAGACTGCAGATGAAACCAAAGGTATTTTTGAGATGTTAGGAAGAAATTCTCAACATAAGAGCTCAAGAGGTAAACAACAAGGTGTATATGAATTAGATGCAAAAATTGAACGTGCTAAACAGGTTTCTGATTTAACATCCCATATCAAAGTAGTCAATTCAATGCTTACATAATTGAAAGTACCTACACAGGAATGTTGTGCTTTATGTGGTTCGAATTCTCATATTACTAATGCATGTCCTTCAAGAGAATTGACACAGGAACAGGTGCAAGCAATTGGTAATTTTCATAGACAGAGAAATACTGGATTCCAGTATCAATACAACAGTGGTTACAAGCATCCAAATCTGTCATATGGGAATCAAAGCAACATTTTAAATCCAACTAGTGCGTAGAATGACGCACACTCTTAACAACCACCGAAGAAGTCGTCAGTGGAAGAGGCACTGGAAAAGTTTATTCAAGTATCTCAAGGAGTGAAACACTCAAATGAGCAGAGATTCACGCAACAGGAGGCTTCTATCAGAAAGATAGAAACTCAAGTTGGTCAAATAGCAGAAGCTCTACAAACACACTCTACCGAAAAGTTGCCAAGTCAGTGAGAACAAGCTAAAGTGATCATGGTAGTACCAGATGAAAAACCAGACACACCAGGAGAGGTAAGCTTCTTCCCGAACTTTGAAGAGGTACTAGAATTAAATTTTGAGAATATACAGAATGAGCAAGAAAGAAGCACTACTGAGGTAATGACAAATGATAATACTCATTCTAGCCAACCCGTACTTAGAATTCCAACACTTAAGGGATTTACAAAGCTACGTTTAGAAATGGATCATAGGTTAAACAGAATAGCTAGTCAGATACCAAGAACAAAACAGGAAATTATGATGGAAAAAGAAACATCGAAAAAGGTAAAAGATCCTGGCAGTTTTGATATAAACATTAAGATAGGAAAATATTCACTTACAAGATCTATGCTTGACTTAGGAGCAAGCATAAACACTATGCCCTATCTCACATATATACAACTAGGTATCAACAAGTTTAAGGAAATAATATCTACAACTATGAGAATTCAATTAGCTGATCAAACTTTAAAGGAGCCATTAGGAGTTATTGAAGATATAAAAGTTTATATAAAAAACCACAAAGTACTCACGGACTTTGTCATTATAGCAACTCTTAAGGCCGATCCCAATATAGAACGTGTGCCTATTTTATTAGGAAGACCATTCATGGCTAAAATTAGCACGTGTATAGATGTCAAAAATGGAAAGGTGACCATGAGCCTACAAGGTAAACTGGTATCCATACCAGTATTTAACTTTATAAATAAACCTTTAGACACTAGACAATTAGATAACTCACAACCTATGTCTAAGGAACAACTCATAAAGACTATTGAACAACAACTGAGTAGTGTAATGGAGATGATTGATCCAAATGGTTAACCTAGCCAAGTAAACTGAGTCGAGCAAACAATATAAAACAAAAGTGCTGAATGGGAGGCAACCTATTAGTAATATGTATAGTAATTATAATTTATTTTGTTTTCATGACAATGAATAGATATTTATACTCTGCGATAACTAACGAATTAATTCTACAGACAAGAGAGAGTATACGGGCAAAATATCACGCTGTGCCTTTGAATAATGCATAGAACTGTCTTTTGATGAAATTAAATTGAAAAAATCCTGGAAATTACCGAGTACAGAGGTAGCACGCCCGTGCCTCCCTCAGGCATGCCCGTGCCAAGCTCCCAGTCAAACAGGCTAAAAATGTTTGAAAGACAGAACTGTTCAGGGAACAGCGGCCTTGCCACCCTCGTTTTAAGCCAAATCACAGGTACGGGTATTGGTAGTATGCTCTCGGCCGATTGGCCTAGTTATAGTTTGATGACGTATGAATTTCTTACTTCTTATGTGTATAATCATCGTACCGATGAAGTCAAGTTTCGGTTGGCTAATCGTTCATTTATTTTGAGTACGAATGAAATAGCTAGTTTGTTCCATTGGCCAACCGAAAATACGATGGAAATGCCGGAAGGCACTGAAGCCGAATTTTGGAACATATTGACTGAGGGACGTGTTGGCCAGTATGAAGCCTAGCGTGCTAACATCTCCAATGTGAGATGGCACTCGTATAGATACTTTCATCGAGTGCTTGGCCATACTATGACAGGAAGAAGTGATAGCCATCACAAGCTCACGAAATGTGATCTTGCTATTCTGTATAATTTTCATTTTTCTGTGCCTATTAATTTCTCTGCTATATTGTTGAAGAGGTTTAAGCAGGTACAAACGAGAAATACCGGTAACATAGTTATCGGTGGATTTATAACGGCCATTGCTATGCATGTGACTACATTTAACCCTGCTGCTACTAACCTTGTCCCGGTAGAGGGAGAGCATGGCATTCAAAAAATAGATGGCGTTGTCATAGCCCATATGGGTTTAATAAGGATAGGAAGATCGGGTCAATGGCAATTTGTGGAGCAAACTAAAGATCCGATTGGTGAAAATCAAGATGAGGAGGAGGAAGACGAGGAGGTACCACAACAATTAGGAATGGACCAAGGTGGCCCGAGCTTTCAGCCGGGTGGTTCGCATTCGATACCAGAGACTCCCGAATCACAACAACAGGATCTCTACCAACCTCACGGTTTTGGGCATGTGCCCAACTTTGACCAGGTTTACAATGAGTTTGGGACATTTTGTCAAGAAACTAACCAACGACTCAATCGGTTTGCTGAGGAGATCTCTGCTACACGCCGGTCCTTGAAGCTGCAATCTCAGCAATTGGCTCAATTCTTCGCATTTATGCAGTTTCACCCGCAGCCTCCACCTCAATAGACATTGGGCGGTATCGTACTCTTTCCTTGACTTTATTTCTATGCTTAATTTCATTATTATGCCATCGAGGGAGATGTCAAGATTTAAGTCTGGGAGGGTATGACTATGTGTATTCATAGATTGTTTTATCATTGTTTTGTGATTTTGGGCATTTATTTGAAATTTTTGACTTATTTCGTTTTGTTTTAAGTTGACAAGGTGCTTTAGCCCATAAGTACCTTTGTTTTTGTGACTTATGCTAAGCAGTTGTGAGAATATATGTGGTTATCTGATAAGTTCCCATGCTTTGCTAAGAAAGTAGAGTAGCAATTCCTAAACCTTATTTTCTATAGTCTAAATCTGTGATTGGAATTGATGTTCTGTTTGCGTCAGTTATAAAGAGTTTGATTCACTTGAGCACACACGAGCACGCTAGTACTGTGTAAAGAGCAGGTAGATGTAGATAGGGGAAATAAGGATGAAAGTTCTGTTTGATTGCAAGAAAAGAAAGTGAAAATTAGGGTTGGAATAAATGAAGTACAAAGTATACATCCCCCGTGGCATGAAAGGGAACTAATGAGAAAAGGGATGATTGTGAAAAGAAAAAAAATATATGTTAGAATCTCTTGTGCCAGAGAAAGTGAAAACAGCCACCCTTTCATGTCAAAAGAGTGCTAGATTGCACCACGGTGATTGTTTATGCTATGCACAAGTCGCTTGGCGAATTAAAAGGAAATATTATGCAAGTAAGGCATCCAAATTAGTCAGACAGACTGAAAATCCGAAAATAACCTTGACGCTGAGTTGACGCTCTTGAAATGGTATCTAGCAACAATTAATTTACGTAAGGTGAAGCATTCTCTTATTTCTGACAAGGACTTTACTGATAAAGTATATTGCTTATTTCTAGTATAGATTACAATGTTGGAATGAGTTAAGCTATTTTTATGTCGTATTTCTGTGGTGAACTGTGATAATAATTTCAAATATACTTGTACTGTTAGTATAAGGAATTTTGTGGGTATATTCACTGCAAACCCTCACGAGACACAACTCGTCCACTAGAGGTAATCTAGGGGCTTAAAGGCTTGTTGCACATGCTAAGTGCAACCGTGATTCCTACGAAAGTGAGTTAAAATTTATTTTATGTTTTGTTTTGATCGAGACGGTCAAAAGGCTATGTCTGGGAGTGTTGTTAGCACTCAAATAGACACTATTTTAGTGCTATTTCTATGACTATTTTGGTACGATTTTATGAGATTTTATGCTTAGAATGGTTAGTTTTGATGAATTTCAGGAATTCCAAACCAAGGAAGAGAAAATACGAGAAATAGAGCTAAAAGGAGCCAAAAAGGTCGAAAACTGGAAGAACAAGGGCTGAATGAGGAAAACACAGAAGATTCGTACAGGAAAGCAGACAGTGTTCAGGGCACGGCCGTGCCTCTGACTGGTACGCCCGTGCCACTTATGTACGGAGCATCGGACTTTCTGTGTGATTAGGGTTTTTCTGGGCTTTCAGTAGGGTAATCTGACAGTCCTACAAAAGGAACTGTTCTAGTAGCTTTTAGATAATAACATCATTAGGGAGAAACAACGTACTTTTCATATAGTTCTTTGTATTCAAGAGATTATAAGGGACTAATCCATTCTTCTAAGGGATTGGAGGTAAACATTAATTGTTATTCATGTTTATTAGATAATTCTTCCTATTCAATTGATGTTCTTGTCACTCTTCTTGATTGTATTGATTGTCTTATGTTGTTAGCTTGTAGTGGCCAATACATGTTAATGATATATGTTAAGAGTTGTGTGTGAGTCTTGTGATCGGAAACAACACACAAACTCGATCAATGAAGTAGTAACAATTGTTATAGTGCAGTAAAAGCGTATGACATTCTTTAGGGTTGTCTTAGTGCTTTATGCTTAAAGGGTTTTTCGTGCGTCTTCTATTATCGTGACCTTCAGTGTTTAGAAAAATCGGAGAACACTAGTGTTGTACCTTCCGTCAGGAACAGCAAGTACATCACTGTTAAACAGACAACTGCGACAACCGGAATTGATAATATTATGAACTGATAACATGAATGATAATTAATGGTTGACTCTATGAACTTAGATCTCTAGCAATTGCTGTTTTACAACAATCTCAATATATTAGTTATTCTGAATTCATTACTACTCTGGCTAATTCACTTAATTCAAGTCCTCAGTGGATCGACATCCAATTATTATTATCTGCATTAAACTAGTTCATTGTAGTACTAGTAGTAAGTAGGTTAATATTATTCTTTTTTTTTAGCGGCCACGACAGTGCGACCAATCGAGCACCAGATTAACTTTGTACCTGGGGCTACCATACAAAATCGACCAGTGTACAGATGTGTTGGAGTTATGCCCTAGAGATAATCATTATTTAGTATCATGAAATTATTTATATATTTGGCATATCTTTATTATGACATATAATTGATGATTACTCAATAATAAAGTCCTTTGAATAAATTATTATTCATAAATTACCCTAATCAAGTATTATCACCAATAAGGGCAGTGATAATGCAATCAAGATTAGCATGTAGATGAATTGATATGTTGATATCTATATCTAGACATGGGTACAACATTAAGGGTAATGGTGTACTGGTTGACCCGCCATGAGAATGCTACGTGGATCGTTACGTGAGTGTCATAAGCGATTCTCATAGTGACAATGGTGAGCTTAATCCTTCGACTTGAAGTCACTACAGGATTCTAGATGAGGAGTCGTATACTTTAATGCTGGTTAAAGCTTGTCCGACAACATGAGAGTGAGAACACCAGTTATTGGGTATGCCACAAATTATGCTGAGATATGTGAGTGATGTAGACATGATTTTTTCCTTCTATGTAACGAGAGTATAATATCCATGGGCCACTTGAATGTTTTGAATTTGTTGTATGCAATGCAATTTAGGTTTGTTCGATTTTCGGATTTATTTACAATAGCTATTTGTAAATTGCATATCTCACAAACCGTTGTGAATTTGATGATGAAATTTTGTGGGGATTTAAATAACATCTTTAGAAACATGCTATAAAAATTTCATAAAAAACGGAATTTGTTTGATAGGTCTGTTATTCTGAATATACCAAATAGTACGAGCGACCTCGCGAGCACTTGAGTGCACGATATACGGTCAAGGACTTAACACACTAGCAGGATATTTGGAGTATAACTCCATGGCCAGCCAGTGTTCGAGTGCTCGAATGCGAGCAAGAGCGCCAAGAGAGCATCAAGTCAGAGCGACCAGGAGGAAATCTCCTCGATACGAGCAGTTTTGAACCTCGACCATGCACGAGATACCGCGAGCATATCGAGCATAATGACTACGCACCCGCGCAC
>JAOWAN010058989.1:0-12559 GCA_028566635.1 Lobelia cardinalis
ATCGACGACATCGCCTCAATTCGTCGAGTTTCTGTTTTTTGTTTTCTCTAATTTTTTTTCCCATCTTCCTCCCCTTATTTTTCTTATCCTTTTGCTGATAACTTCTCTTGTTCTATAAATTGTATTTAAATATATGGAGGATTTCAGATTGAGGTTTTGTTTGTGGGTTGTTGGGATTAATTTTGGTTATTGACAAAATTAGTTTTCTCAGATTTGGCCGTTGGTTGATTATTTTATTGGTTTTTCTTGCTTGCTATAATTTGAGACGCTCGCTATAGTGATAATTTAGCGAGCTTGTCAAAAAATGACAGACCCGTTGGAGAAGGGAAATTGCCGTGACTTGCTATAAAATAGCAAATAGCGAGCCAAAGGTGATCCCGTTGGAGATGCTCTTAAAGCATGTAAGAGTAAAAATAAAAGAAAAAAATCTCCCCAATCAAATTTTTAATTTTAGGGATTAATCCCCCATCCCAAAAATCCCACGACTCTCTCTCTCTTTATATATTTTATTCATAGTCACCATCTCTCTCCATAAACAATTTGACACCTTCGCCAACATCAATTTTTAGAAAAATTCAAGGTTGTGCAATCCAATCCTGCACCGCCCGTGCACTAACCAATCTGCTCCCCCTTCACATTCTTCAAGACATAAAAAAGGGCCAAAGCAGAGGTAGAAGCTCTATCCACAGCCCAACACAAGAATCTAGTTTCTCTGCAAGGTTACCGTGTCCACGATGACTATCAACTACTGTATACTCTTACATGGAGAATGAAAGTCTGAACGATTGGTTGCACGAGAAGATGGAATGGGGTGGCCGAATTTAGATGGAGAGTTGATTATACATCTTTCAACTCTCAAATTAAAGATGTACATTTCGTGAGAATGTAATATTCATTCACTTCAATGCTTGATTCATTTTTTTTTTACATGTACGTATAAGAAAGCGACGTGTTCATTTAATTCAACTAGAAGTGTAAAGGTTCGGTCTGGTTCGGTTTGAGGTATAAACCGCAAACCGAACCGACCCCCCTCGATTTGGAGATTTGTGAATCTAAACCGAATCGCAGAATATAAAAATCAAACCAAATCGAATCGATAAACCGCGATTCGGTTCAGTTCGATTCGTTGATTTAAAGTAAATTTTGAAATTTTTTCAAAAACTTAAATATCGAATCAGAATTATAAAAACAATTCAAAAATAAAAATTATAATTAACAAGGAATAAGTATGCAGACCAAACAAGATATTAATGCAAACAAAATTTACAAGAAGCATCAGCAAAAAGAAGCTGCGGTAGCATGTTACAAGCTGTAGTTTTTTTTTTTTTTATCTTTATTATAAATTTTAATAATATTAACTATTAAAGAGTATATATAAATATAAATAAAAGTGCAAGGGGTATATACGAAATTATACATACTTTACCTATACGTTCGATTCGATACAGTTCGGTTCGGGGCATTGAAATCACAAATCGAATCGAACCGTGCAGTTTGACAATTTTGGGAACCGTAACCGAACCGTTGCTCGTCGAAACCAAAACAAACTGACCGGTTTGATTCGGTCTGATTTGATCGTCGGTTTGGACGATTTGGACTTACACCCCTAAATTCAACCCTGTGTTCATTTGATCATAATATGGTGTTCATTTTGAATTTTGATATATTTTAAACTAGTGTGTTGAATATTACAAATATTCATTTCGTCATTGCTTAATGTTTATTTCGTCAGTGCTTAGTGTTCATTTTTACTTCTATGATGGATTCAATTTACTTCTATATTGAATTAATTTCGACAATACATAATGTTCATTTCGTAAGTGATTAATGTTCACTCGGCAGTGCTTATTATTCATTTATTCATCTGTTTTGATATTAAAATTTAAATTTCGATTTATTTTTGGAGATTAGATTTAGAATGAGTTAATTTAGGCATTAATTATGTGATTTAAACTAATCTGAATTTTTTTGTTTTAATTAAAAAGAATAGAGAAAATCCTTTAACGAATTAATTGATGAGAATGGGGGAGAGTGAGAGTGTGAATATACTCTCTTTAGATGGGTGGCACTCCTTGCAAGGAGTGCATAATCCCTCCATATACGGACAGCTAGGTCGGTGTGATATATTTGGTGTATTTGGACGTTTTTTAATTGTGTGTGTATGTGTGGTTTTTGAAAAATATTGATTTTTAAAGTAGATGTTGATTTTTTATAGTGTTTTTATTTTAGGAAATATCTAAAAAAAAATTGTGAGAGAAAAGAGGGAAGAGATAGAAAAGTTATATTGGAAAGAAAAAAAAAGAAGAAATGGGAGAAAGAAAAGTTGTATTGAAAAATAAAAAGGAGAATGAAGAAGAGAGAAAACTTAGATTGGAAAAAGAAGAAGAAAGAAAAATGAAAGAAGAAAATTATATTGAAAAACAAGAAATAAAATGATAAATAAATAAAATAATAAAATGATAAATATAGAATGATAGAATTACGATAAATAATAGGTTGTGTGATATAAAATTTTGATTTTGAATTCTAAAAACATAATTAACGAACAACAATACAATAATAATAATAATAAAAGTAAAACAACGTGAAAAATTGAAAATCCACCTTTCAAGCACAATCCTTTGATTTTGATCTTTTGATTTCCACATATTCTACGCGGGGGGGGGGGGGGGGGGGGGAAAAATAAACCAAAAAAAAAAAAAAAAAAAAAAAAGGATCTAGGACCAAACGTAAAATTAAGAGATAATTCAAGGACCAAATAGTTAGTTGATCCTTTATATAATTTGCTTATTACATAAGTTCAAACCTATTTTCACTCTCTTGAAAGAGATTAAAAAATAATGAAGAAAACTCAACCCATTGGTCTCAAATTGCCACCCCTAAACCTAACATCATCTTCTGGAGCTATATTTTATAGATTGGTTTAAACCAAATCATCTCTCGTCGATTTAACTTCTTGTAACTATTGTCTAACTGAGCTATACTAGGTGAGGCCACTCTTTCTGTATTGAGTGCCTTCTTTCAGGATATGATTGGTCATCCTTCTTCTACCCTGTCCAACCTTGTGCTCCTACTATCAGTTCTCTGTTCTGTTTTCTGCTATTTGTGCAGTAAGGTTTGATACCCCCCATGATGCCTTACCCCAGTTTGTAAGATCTAAGATTGTCCTCACCGTGAGGCCACTGATACAAGGTTTATGAAGCCTCCCCAGATCAGTTTGTAAAATCAAGGAATATCCCTCTCTGAGTACCAGTATAATACTGCTACCTACATGCATTTTTTTGAAACTTCCAATGGGAGCCACTCGCATTTCTAAACCATCAAAACTGTGCACCTGCGAACGCACGGAACTGGTTGATCTCCCTGTGAATCCAGTCTTCTACCCCGATATAATTTTTTTTATTCAGGTTTGAAGTGGATTGGTCTCAGCTCACACCATGGACTGCTGCTGCTGTGAAGATCTAGAAGGGTGAACAGCATGACTGAACGTAGGTGCAAGCTTCACAATTTGATTCAGTTAGCTTCTTTCTCTGATCAATGTTAAAATTTATGATTGAATCAAATTATATTTTAATCTATTTTTTTTTTTAATACCAGTAGGTGATAAAATTTCCTTGTGTAAAAATTTATATTCAATGTATTGTAACTTGCAGTACTGATATATCTGAAAAATTAGTGTGTGTGTGTGTGTGTTCAAAGTGTAATTTAGGGGGACAAGTTCACCATTACATTAGTCTATGTGATGGCAGTCCGTCTGATGTGCGCCTAGGCGCAAGGTTCTAAACCGAGCGCCCAATGCACATATATGTGTTATAAAATGTACATATTCACTATTAACATATTAATGGTATAATACCATTAATATGTGCATTTTATAACACATATATGTGTATTTTATAACACATATATGTGCATTGGGCGCACGGATAAACCCGTGCGCATAGGCGCATATCAGATTTTGCCATGTGATGGCATGCTACAGTTAATTCCTTGCGTAAATGCCGTTAGCGAATCCGGTCTCTTAACTTTTCAAGTGATGTGCACGTCATTTGTGAGCAGAAAATAGTTCATACAATGTGATGTTTTTGTTTCCCTTTAAAACAAACTCTTACTCAATTCTCAGGGAGGGGTCGAATATTTTACACTTTTTGTATTTTTCTGAACTTCTACTCTCTACTTGACCCGATTTGTTTGTTTTTTTTTTTTTTTTTAATTTCCATCTCTTCCTCACTTTTATTTAAACCATATTACCAAAAATTTAATAGCAAAAAAGAATATATGATATGTAGATAATTGGTTCACATGATATTAATCTTTTTTTGTGAGGTGATGTTCATCACAATAGCTTGCTATTGGGGTGTACGATTACAATTTAGATTTTTTATGTCAAATTGTATATTATCTCTTATTAAATTATTTAAAAATATGACACGTGTTCTATTAATTGTTTAAACTTAGAGTTTAATATTTTAGGATCGCAATTTAAAAATTAAGATGAAATTTTAAATGATATAAAAAATAGCACATTGTTTGACAGAAAATTCAAACTCGTTTGAGTATTGTCCATGCCTTACACTGATTCAAGGCTCGACACACCCCACCTAAAAGATAACGTGTACTCGATCTCACCGCTAAATCTTCCTAATATAGCAAGGGAATATAAGAAGAAAGTAACACCCATCACAAACAAGATAAAAGCCTTATACTTGGATCACGAAGGCCATATGATGTCATACGGTCATACGATCCATACGATCGTCTGTTCTCGTTTGCGATCACGAAAATTATATCATACTCACATATCATCCTACAATAATATTATTTTTCATCTATTACCCCTACATCTATTTCCTTATATTATATCACATCACACTTTTTATTTACTTTTTCATAATTAAATATCATAAATATCACATCATCTTCCACAACTATAAAAAATAACCTCTTATCACCTCACTCCTCTCTCCATCTTTAAAAGGACAAAATTGACTTTTTACAAGAAAACTCATATATCCCATCTACTTCATCTGATGAACAGTACCATCTGATGAACAGTGTCTGTCACGATCTGACACGATCTATCCTTCGTGATCCAAGCCTTAGCCTATCACATCTAGAATGCATGCCACATCATTATCATTGGGAAAAGAACGACGCGGACGTCTGTACCGTAAGCATGATTGGGACAAAATGATAATAATTTACGATTAAATGGTCACTACTAGAAAGCACCCCGTTTAGAGACGGACAATTCCGTCTCTATCCGGTTCGGGTTCGTCTCTAAACATGTTTTAGAGACGGACAATCCCGTCCCGGTCTGTCCCTATGTTGGTGTGGCTATTAGAGACGGAACGTCCCCATCTGGGACGGATGCGTCCCGACCGTCTCTAAATGGGTCAGACGTGCCCGTCTTCAACCGAGACGCGCTTGCCCGTCTCTAAGCCAATCATCCGTCTCTAATCGGGTCGAACTTGTCCGTCTTTAAAACATTTGTCCGTCTCTAACCGGGTCGGATGTGTCCGTCTCTAAGGTATATGCCCATCTCTAATTGAGTCGGGTAAAACCGTCTTTAGCCAAAATGTCCGTCCCGTGGGGAGTTATTATACCCTGGCTTAGAGACGGACATTTCGTCTTCATTAAAGACAGACACTTGTCCGACTCTGTGTGTTCTGTCTCTATTCCAAGGTTTTCTAGTAGTGGGTAACATTTACGATCAAATGATAAATAATGTACCATTGTGTATTAAAAATTATAAAATCGAATGGGCCACGAAGAAACTCACTATCAGCTCTCACTTCTTGCATTGTTGGTGAATAAGTGAAGAGTTGTGTTCTCCTATTTCCAAATCAAAGTTTTCTTAGGCGCAGCTCTTGCTTTAGGAGTTCGTATTCGATGTTGAGGAGCTAGACCGTCTTCCTACCTACTACTTGGGGAATTCTTTCTTTTATCAATGCTTTCGGAATTCCCCCATAACCAATCTTGTGGATCGAGGGATACTCCCTCTTGTTCGATCTTTCTATGATCGGGGAAGGTGTGCCTTTCATGCCTTGTGGGAGGCAGCTCAACCAGGATCGCTGTGCCTTTGGCACCAGGAGCAAGGGAATTACGAGTTGGTGCACGGATCAAAGCAAGGGGTTGTAGATTGCTGATTGAAAGTAAGATGGTAGCTTTTAGGTCTGCGTTCCTTTAGTCTTTTTCTTGGATTTCTTGAACTGAACTAAGTGAGAGTCCATAGAATCCTCCTCTTATGATAGGTTTGAGCAATATACCTCGTTGAACAAGCTGCTGATGTGGCTTCATTCGTAACAACATTTCTCCAAACCGGGAAGCCTTTAGAGTTTAGAGTATTTTCTCTCCTGATTGGAAAAGGGAACTATAAAAGCGGGATGTAAGAAGAGGTGGTATGTCTTCCATTGTTAAGTGCTCTCCGATAATCAAATTTAATCAATAGTGAGAGCAAGACAGTTCGAGAGGAGTCGTTCAGTCGAGTTACTTTGTGACAGTTAATGTCAAATCAAGTGGTTTTGTGAAAATTGCGCGCCATGTTCAAAATCAAGGGCTATTTTACGGTACGTAATTTGTACCATTTGATCGTAAAATAATACCATTTGATCTTAAATTTTTACAATTTGGTCATAGGCGTCCGCATGTGCGAATAAACCATCCGTATGTACGTACGATAGTTGTGTCCTTATCATTAAGGTGGTGCATTGTGATTTACATCTAAAATTCCAACGCTCATAACAGTGGATGTGAAGTGTCACAATTTGCCCTTGTACATTTTTCTTTCTATTTGACAACAGTTCCACATGCCGAGACTCCAACAGAACGTTACGTTACGGTACATCTCCATAACAAGATAATAGGATGGGCATTTTTGGATAGTAACACATCCACTTTTTTGAGAAAGAAACTTTGGATTAAACGTCCCACTTAATATCCGATGTTCCCGACCTGAAAGGGAACCCATTCCACCACACGTGGCATGACACTCAGCTGACGTGTGTCCTATCCAACGAGGCACACTCATCTGACGTGTGCCAATCACCTCGTCTGAGTCGTCTGGGCGACCTATTCCCCCCCCCCGCCCCAGATCGTATGCAAGCTGACCCCAAGGACTAAGATACCTTCAGAGGCGCGCAATCACATCCCTGCAATCGCCGCTTAGACTACACACTGAGCAACTCGTCCGGCTGGCTAATGAGCCGAGTTGGTAGGCGAGGTGAAAACCTTCTTTCTTCACTTAGATGTTATTCTTCTTATCTCCGGTGTAAGGATTACCATCCACTTCATCAATATATAACAGATCAAACCATACCAAGTAACCATTCAAGTCTTCATACACTCTCAATGTGTCAAGGTCGTCAATTTGGGCATGATCAGTGGTTCCGTTGCTGGGCCCTAGTTCCTAAACATTTTATACATCTAGAAATATCCTGACCACTTCGACTACAAAGTCCTCTTGAGCAAACTAACCCTGAGTCACAAACAAACTTCTCACCACCTCCACCTCCTCATTCTAGCGGTATCCCCAATACGGAGCAACCAAGTACTTCTTTACTAACCAAAATGCTAACAATGAGCGCAAACTCTGCAAGGCAGAATGGCCCAGGAGGCCGGGGCTCCAAGGCTAACAACGAAGGCCGCAGAGGACTCTTACAACACGCATGGGTCAAAGAAAGATAGAGTGCACATGCCCACTTCTAAGGCTAAGCTCAATTGTTGACCAGATTGATGTAAGGGAACAACAGCTCCAGCTCGATGAGGCTATTAGATCAAATCAATGGTTGCGTTTGGATGCGTGATTTATTGATTTGGTTTTTTGTGATTTTGTAATGATTAAAGTAAAAAGTAAGAGAGAGATAGATAGAAAAACTAAGTTAGCCTTAGCCTTAGTAAACTATCCAGTAGTATCCCCCATTAATATTTGCTAGATCCCATTAAGTTAGCCTTAGGTAAACTGTAACTTAGTTAAACAGATAAAGTTTACCTAAGGTTTGTATCTCTAGAACTGAGAAGATAGGGTTGGAAATGCTGAATATTCCAATTAAACAGTCCAAAATAAAACAAGGGAAGTGGTTAAGATGGTCTTTCAAAAACAAAGCTCAGTATCAACTTAATATATACAGATGGGTCTAGCAAGAATGGAATAGCCACTGGAGGGGGGGTGATTAGAAATAATGTTGGTAATGTAGTGGCAGCTTTTGCTAGAAACTATGGAGAGGGTACCAATATGGAGGCAGAAATTCAGGCGTTGAGGGATGACTTATTAATGGTATGACATCTTCGGCTTGAATCTTTGTATGTGGAATCGGATTCTTATGTAGCTGTTGATTTTGTGCAAAGCAGGTTTGAGTTCCCATGGAAGTGTATACTCTTTTTGCGACATTGCAAGGAACTGTCGGGTAATTTTCAGATTGGTCATTGCTTTAGGCAATGCAACCAAGTAGCAGATAGTTTGGCTGATTATGCTCATGCACGTCAAGCTAGCTGGTTTTGGTCTTTTTCTTCCTTCCTAGGGAGATTAGGGTGCTGGTTAGTCATGATCAACAAGGTTTTTACTATTTCAGGAAATAAGTTAGTTTTGTTTCTAGATTTTATTAGAGGTCCATTAGTCCCCCTCCTTGTACATGTTTTTTTTATAATATAAATAAAACGGGTAGTCATTCTCTCTAGATGTCGTTCTGGTTCTATTAAAAAAAAAATACTTTAACTTAGTTCACTATATATAGGCTTGCCTTATGATTCTAAATTTACCTGGGGGACTGCCGAGGTTGCAGTCTCAATTTTTTTTTTTTTTTTTTTAACTTCCTACAGTTGGTTGCGCCGACATTAAAGTAGGCGAACTTTGTTCCCTTAAAATTTTAGGATTTTGCATAATAATAACTCTCACGTTAAAAGAGCACACGTCACAAATCATAACCTTACCCACTAGGTAGTGGAGTAGGAGTTACTTAACAATCCGAATCACTAAACATTGTTGTGCCATTTTGTTAGATCAATATTCTTAATTTGTTTAAACTCATTCACTTATACTTAAACTTTGAACCCCTCGTCCTAAATGTTTTTATTCTTAGGGTCCATTGTTTTTGAAACAATGTTAAAAGCTTACTTATCAGCTCTTTCTTATAGTGTTCAAAGACAAAGAACAATCGAGGCTGGTGCTTATATCAATCCAAGGGTAGATGCTTAATCATACAAGACCAAGCTTAAAGTTTGATAACTTAAGCTATCACTTACACGATTGAACCAAAGCCGCAGTTGCTGATAGAGCGCAAAGCTTAACTAGTTTTGAATATAAAAATCGGAGCCATTCAGTCAATAATTACAACGGTTAGAATGAGGATTGGTTATCAAGAAATAGTCACTCTTAAAAGATTAAGTTTTTTTATGCCCTACTTGATGACTACCTATTGCTATACCAAAATGACAATAAAGCTTTATTAACAAAACTCTTCTCTAACTAACAAAATATTCCACTTGTAGCTTTGCAAATATTGAGGATTACCTATGAGATCACATATTTCTTTCCATATACTAAATGATTGCGGGCTTAGATACATAAACCATATTTTCGCAGTATCCTTTAGAGTGTACGAAAAATCGTTCATTTTTAATTGTTCTTCACTTAATCCTTTAAATGGAAATTGATTAAAAGCAATGAAAAAATCTCTTATAAATGTAAGTAGATCCTCAAAAGTCATTCCTTGGAATAAAGAAAGCATACCATAGTAAATGGGTTTCAATTCATAATTGCTAACTTTTTCGGATAATATTAAACAGGATGCAGATTCTTTTACTATAGGACTAAAGAAATTTTTCATTTTTCTAACAGAAATAACTAATTCATCCATAACGGAATAACTAAAATAGTAAAACAAGAAGTTAAAATACAAAATAGAGTGTAACACAGTTAATAAACTTAAATTAACAAGTTCCCGACAACGGCGCTACTTTTTGATTGCACTGTAGCAAGTGCTCAAAAAGAATAAAACTAATAATGTCTACTTACTTCTATTAATTAACTAAATTAGTATAGATAATGATAAGTAGAATATCGATCCACTTAAGAGTTGAAATAAATAAATTAACAGAATTGACAACATTAAGTGTGATATAGTTGAATATATTTAAATGATTATTAACTAAGAATTAGATGAATTTTAACAGTGAGAAAGCCTAGGAGATATGATTGAGTAGCTACTACTGATTATGCTTGTTCCCTTTTTATTGATTTTGTTCTTATGGTTGTCTGTGTAATATCCTGAGCGTCGTTGCATGACATATAAGGCATTTTAAGTTGTATTTGTGTGCTTTGGTTTTCATTGAGAATTAGGGTTGCGTTGATACATGATATATGTTCCTTCTGTATGCATTATATTTGATAAGGTGTGCTTGGAATGATATTGAGATTGATATTGAATATTAAAATTTTATTATAATAATAATAATAATACTACATAATATAATAAATAGAAGTTAAGAAAATTGAAAAAAAACACATGAAAACTAATAAATAAATATTGTATATTACCTTCTATTAATATTTTGAAATATATTTTGATGAAATGAAATAATTTATGAACCTATAGTTGAAATAAAATTGGTATTGTCAAATTTCTTTGGGAACAAAGTGGTGATTGAAAATGGGATAAACCTAATTTACTATTAATTATAAAAATATTTATTTATTAATTTGACGTAAAAATTAGATAACGCATCAATAATGGGGATAAATATTTGATGTCTTAAAAATATTTGAAACTAAAAATAAAGTGATAATAAATGTTAGAATAACTAATTTTATATTATAGAATACACGAATTAAGAATTAAGTTAAATAATCTGAAATCGTAAATAATTCTATTAAAAATATTAAAAAAAGGAAAAACATTAAAATATATATATAGTAACTTACCTTTTCTTCTTCAGCCCAACTAATGCTTGGATCACGAATGCCATGTGAAGCCATATGGCCATACGGTCCATACGACCATATGTTCTCATCTGTGATCACGAAGACCATACACTACTTACATATTATCTTACAATAATTTTACTTTTCATCTATTACCCCTACATCTATTTCCTTACATTATATCACATTACACTTTTCATTTACTTTTTCATAATTAAATATTATAAATATCAAATCATCTTTCACAACTATCAAAAATAACCTCTCATCACCTCACTTCTCTCTCCATCTTTAAAAGGGCAAAATTGACTTTTACAAGAAAACTCATATATCTCATCTATTTCATCCGATGAACAGTACTATCTGTCACGATCTGATACGATCTACCATTCGTGATCCAAGGCTAAGTCGGCGTACCTAGGCAAGAAACAGAGGAGAAAAAGAAAAGTAATAAAATATACATATAAACTTTATCCGGGGAATAGCCGATCTTCGAAAAAGCAACAGAGAAGAAAGGAAAAGATGAAAAAGAAGAAAAGAAAAGCTTCAAAATTTTTTACAGAGTATTCTGAATTCAAAACAGATAATTTTTCTATCGTTTATTTTTTTTCGTGAATGTTTTAATATAATTTTTATAATATTTTGTAATAAAATTTTGGAAACACTAATCTTACAAGTTATGCTAAAGTTAGCTTTGAAGTCCTAATAGCATTTATTGAAGTCGTAGAATACCGTAAAAATTAGTTTGCGATCAAATGAGATGACATTTGAATTGTTAGGAATTTAGGAAACATTTTGATTTTAGAAATGACTGAATTTTAGAGGCCGAAGTTAACAAATTTACCTTAAAGCCCGTAAGTTCCTATTTTTATAATCTATAAATTAGCCCTATTAACCGTCAAAACTTGAAACAATGATAATTTATTCGTTGTTAATCCGATTGAAATGATTCAAAAGTCTATTTTGAATAATTTTTCGTATAAAATTTGAAAATGACAAAATTAGAAACTGAATTAAAATTAAAACCTATCAAAAATAAGAAATTGACATATATTAAGTATTAGAGTTAATTTTTGCATTGTACATTTGTGTGACATGTTATTTATATAGTGTCATCTGAATTTGTTAGACTAAGGAGTGCATTTTTGGAAGTGTTATGAAGGCTTCGAAATCGAGGTAAGGAGTTCTTGTCAACCTAGTAACCTTCGCTTTCTTTATTATCGAATTTCTTCAATTGCACCTTGTATGGTGCTATCTTATTGTGGTTCGTGTTATTTAGATTTGTTGATGAGTTATGTTTATTTATTATGGTTCAAGTAATAGAACATATTTGATGACTTTGTATTCTGCCATGTACACTTTGAGCGGCAAAACACCCTTTTTGGTCCCTAACCTATCAACTTTTTGAAGTAGTAGTCTCTACCTATTTTCTTGTCTTGATTTCATACCCAACCTATTAAACGTAACCTAATTTGATCCCTAAAATCAAATTAATCGAATTGACCAAGAATTTAATCAAAAAAATTGTTGAATTAACATTATTAAAAGGATAAAATAATAAACGTACACTACAAATCTGTTTAAAAAGAAATTAATTAAAAAAAACATCGGTCTTTCCCTCCCCTCCCCTCTCCCTCCCAG
>JAOWAN010059010.1:0-12554 GCA_028566635.1 Lobelia cardinalis
AGAGAGAGAGAGAGAGAGAGAGAGAGAGAGAGAGAGAGAGAGAGAGAGAGAGAGAGAGAGAGAGAGAGAGAACCAGTCAACCACTTGCAGCAGTATTCCACAGTGGCTGGACATGTGGAGCATTTTGTTGGCTGCCTCTGTTTGGAATGAATTGGGCTATATTTTAAGTCTGCTTAAGCTCTTCCCCATGCTTGATCAGGACTTGTATTACGAACATGATAATCATATACCAGTGACTACCCAATCAGTCGCACACAGTTTATAGAGAAAAAGATATGGAAGTTCTTTAAAGGAGTGGAACTTATGATTTAACGGTTGAGGGCTTGGATGTTGTACGTGCTGTAGGTACGATTAATAGTCATTACCCGAATCGGCGAATAGCAAGATTTTTTTGAGGGAGATTTTAGCTTGGAACCTTGGCTATAGCTTTCCTATGTATGCCGTACAAGGGTGATAGCTCTTTGTGTTCTCGTGTACTCCAACTGTGCTGGGCTGCATCTCTTGGCTCTATTCTCACACTATACCAATTACTAGTGCTACTCGTGTCGGCCTTTATCCCAGTCCCTTAGGATCGATTGCAACACCATTGACTTGTGGAATCAATAAGAATTAAGAAAAGCAAATATGGAGTATGGAATAAAAATGAAAAAGGCGGGCGAATAATCCAAGTCCTCCATTAACCTCATCAGAACGAGCAATTTGATTCTATAAGAAATGCAATTAATCTCATTTCCAACACTATGTTATAAATTAAGTAAAATTAGTTTAGCGGTAGAATTGAGTACTAAAGCAGGGTAATTAAACTGGCAGATAGTTGCCAGATGCTATCACTTACCGTGAAAAAAGTACATTAGAGAAAATAATTATGAACGCAAACCCCACCAACACTAATATAGATCCCGAATCCGGAAGAGAAGCCTAATTGGTCTCCAAATTACACGTACCATAACCCTCTTTCATCTGCTGCGAAAACCATTGGATTGTAGTCATATCCCACACCAATAGCCATTCTCTCAGAAACAAATAATACCTGAAAAGAACCATGCATAGGTCACACTATTGGTTATGACCAGTCAGATGGATTAATAGTGAAGTCAGAATTAGACTGCTCGAGAGTGATGCTGACCCACATCACGGAGAGGCAAATCACGAAATGCTACACTTTGTGCAGAAGGAGAAGGGCCAACTTCATCAACAAAGTAGATCATCGAATTATGACCTGAGTCATACCCAGGGGTACATGCAGGCAAACCAAAAAGATTATGCATTTATAGGCAGTAATGACTGCGCCACCAATTAGCACACAAGTATAGATAAAAATGAAGGAGACACGATAACTAACCTAAGCTGCAACCAATTGATGAGATTAAAGCATAATTATTTCATTTAAACAGTCATGAGAAATCAAAGCTTCAACTTGTTAACAAGTTTCATATTTCACAATAACCTATAAAAGAAGGATCGGGAACTTGCTCAACTTTAACCGACACCAAGAAAGTTTTTTGTTTTCTTCAAATTCAAGTAAAGAGAAAATATTGCTGACCTACATAGGCTAAAGTATTGCCACTTGGAGACCATTTGACACCGAACGCCCAACAATATGAGAGATCAAGCTGAATGATTTGCTGCTCCACCATGTAGAAAATAAAAGAATCAATAACACAAAAGCTGACATTACTGAGAAAAGAAGGGATGGTATATAACTATGGGTTTGGATATCAAACAACAGAATACATATTGTTTTATCTTAGTATTATTGCTTCTTGCATAAACTTTCCTTAGTAGCAGTTGAGTTGAGTTGAGTCTGAGAAATAATTTGCACACTAGAGAGAGGGAAAAAAAACAAGGATAGAGGTTGTATTATGCTAATAATGATTGACTTGTTCCAATTAATCTGAGGTATCATATGCACGTTTCCAGTACACTTTATTTACTTCAATGTTTACGGTATCTATACTAATGATTAATTTGCTTCAATTAATTTGAGGTACCACATGCACGTTTCTGGTACACTATATTTATTTCAATGTTTACGGTATCTATACAAGGACAGAGACCTCCACGAAGTTAGATATATTTAAAGAAACCGGAAAATTAAAAACATACGTTATATTTTCCGTATACATATTATATATATATATATATAATGCAGCTGTGACTGTGACGAGAATTAACGAATGTGGTTGCTAAAAGAAAGTTCCATGTAGGGGGCTAAATCATTTGCTGATGAACAGTAGCACTAGCATTAGCAAAAGTTGGGCATGGAGCTGACAAGACCATTCAGATTCATTAGAATCATTACAATTAGGAATCAGTGAGACACGAGGCAGAAATGCAAAGAGTTTACTCCAGTTCTTTGATAATAAACAGAGTGTTGCTACGAGAATCAGCTATACTAACCCTCATCTATATTATCAAGTTCAAGCTGGATGTTCAAATTTTCAGTAATTCCAAGTCCAATATAGATGTTAGGTTGCTGCTATCTATCCCAAAAGATTTATCTGTCAGGAAGGGAGCTACTACAACCCTTAAAGCACACACAAGTAGCGCTCAAAGCTTGCTGGCTTACATGCATGTGCCTCTAGCACCACCACACCCAACAATCTCTCCCAACCCTCGTCTATATTATCAACTTCACACTGGATGTTTAAATTTTCAGTAATTACAAGTCCAATATAGATGTTAGGACAATTGCTGCTGCCATCTATCCCTAAAGATTTAGCTGTCAGGAAGTGAGCTACTACTACCCTTAAAGCACACACAAGTAGCTCTCAAAGCTTGCTGGCTTACATGTGTGTGTATGTGCCTCTTAGAACCACCACACCCAAAATCTCTCCCAACCCCCAGCAAGCTTCTAAGCGCAGGGATCAAATTCGGGATCTAGTCCAATACCAACTGAAGAGTTCCTTAAGAGTTGCTTACTTGCTTAGAAGAATAATCAAACGTAGGGATAAAACAGAACATTATACGTTGTCAAAGAGGTACTTGTCCTGCCAAAGATCGGTGAAATTAAATGACTAAAGTAATTAAAGGTACTTGTGATGAAGAACAGAGTGAACAGCTAAGTAAAGTGCAGAAACATAAATAAGCGTAAATTGCACAAATGAACAAGGATTTTTAATGTGGTTCAGAGTAACTCTCTCCTACATCTACCCCATAGTGTCCTCTAGACAAGGAAATAATCCACTTTAAAGGAGCCGGTTGGTAGGGGGTATGGGATTAAAGGGTATGAGTAGTATTATAAATGAGATCACTATTAGTGAGGCCACTAACAATACCACCGCTACCCAGGTATTAATAATAAGAGTAAATGGGGGTATTAGAGCCTAATCAAGGTTTATCCTTATTACTTAATAAATGTTCTAAATGGCAAACACCCCTCCAAAATTACTAATAAGTAATAATATTATCCGGTATTCGTGGCCTCTACCAAACGGCTCCTATCTTTCTTTTAAAGAATACAAGGATTATTAGAGAGTTCTTTTTCTGTCTTACTTGTCTATCCAAATATGCTAGTCCTTTAGTTTTGAAAGGGTGCTCAAGATTGTCGAGAATGCTTCTAGGATAAATTCTCATTAATTTTGGTTGAATAAAAGATGAAAGGATTGGTTTAGCAAAGCAGCCAATACACTTGATCTTCTGTAAGTGAGCTACGCAGTTGGAGATCTTTACTTAGTATTGATGGTAAACTTCAAGATTTAATTGACCTCTCAGATGTATTTGTAAATTTGGTTTCCAACCAATTTATAGATTTCAAATTATAGCCATTTGCTAGGTCAGAATCTTTTTGACTCTTTTAAGAAATCTGTCCATGCTCGATTCGCTCAAGGGAGTTTTTTTTTTTTTACCAATGACAAATGAAATCCATTGTAGGGATCCTCTTTGAATATGCTGACATGTCTAAAAGCATATTTTGAAGATTAAGATTTGTAGTTATGCTGGATTGGAACTTCATTTATCTTAAGCTGCTAGGCTGAACAGCTAAGACAATCTTCAGTGTAGCAGCTTTCCATGTTTGATGATTATAATTTTAGATGCATAATTTAAAATAATTATAAAATATTAAGGGGTTCTAAACTTTTATACACAAGAATAGTTCATCAAAACTAAACTCAAATCAAGGTCCTAAGTCCTAACAATAGATAAATAACTACAAACTCTTTAATGAGATGATAGGTCAACTAACAGAAAAATGGATGCATTATGTATATAACATGCTTAATCTCATACTCTTCTCTCTGGTTATCAACCTACTAAAAAACTATGTGGGAGTTAGTTATCTTTTTAGAAAATTCAGAAAAAGGTCGCCCTGAAGAAAGTTCAATTATCAAAACTCGGAAGTACAAATGTCAGATACGTTTAGTATTCTTGATATATTTTCAAAGACGACAAGAAATAATATGAAGCACATATAATAATGTGATAGCATTAAACAATGTTGTTATAGAACTGCTATGCAAAATCAGATAGCAAGGATGATAGGATATGCATTCTGCTACAAGGCAAGATGTTACGCCAGCAATAACATTTATCGTTTAACTATAAACATAGTGCACATACCCCTTTATTCAATTCTGATTGTTCAAAAAAAAAAAAAAATTGATGCATTGTCAATTTAAAGGATTCTCTAGCTGTACCTTATTTAACAGTTGAGGTCTACACAACGCCGCAGCTTACCAGAACACTACCAATAATTTACATTTCCTCTCAACAATCATCTACCCGACATAACTTAAATCAGCATGAGTAAAGAAAATTAGACATCAAACCTCTCCAAATTTTGCATCTGATGAAGACCCAGTTCCTGAATTCCTGTTTCATTACAAACTGTCACTAGAAAAACTATTGCAAATATTTTAACGAGAAAACACTTCCGACAAATCATCAAGAATGCTATGTAACTTCCATCCACATACCTTGTATCCACACCTTTTATGAAAGTGGAGAATACTCGACATTTTCCATCTGTTGATGTTGTAGCAAGGAGAATCTAAAGGAAAGCACAAAGCCAATCAATTGCTTATTGCTTGCTAGTACATAGCTGTCAAAGATCTAACATAGAGCAGCAAGCGTGCTTATACATTAAACATTTAAGTAGGGTCGATTTCATTTAAAAGCATTGACTCTTACTTGTAAACTACCAAAAGGAAACCTGCCAACATAAGAGCTCCAAAAATTCATAAATGTTTCACCTCAAATACTTCATGAACTGAGAATAATTCAAAAGTCCATAGATATCTACTAGTATCAGTACACAGCTAAAACTAGTTGCGCCAGCAACATATACTAATGCACTGAAATCAAACAAGTGGACCATATCATTTGATCTTGATATTTTGTTCCCGAGCTAAGTCTTACGGAACAAATCAAGCTTCCTCCTGAACAATAGCACGTGTTTCCCCTTCTCAATTTTTAAAAAAAAAAATCTGATCTTTTGAATCTTATGAATAATTGTATGTGGTGCTTCTTCTACCGCTTACCATTGATGGTTTCTGTTCTCCTATTTGGCAAACCAACCTTTGATGCATAACATAGAATGGTTTCTTATAATTCCTCATGTTCCACCCATATATCATCCTCATTCGGTATAATCATCGGGTGGGTCGCGTTCAAACTTTGTAGCAGGACAGGTACAAAAGAATGAGGATGGGATGGAATGGAGAAGGAGAAGGATGGCCTTTTGCCAGAATGATAAACTTTAAATAAATATATATAAACTTTGCGGACATAGGAATTGTAGAAAAACTAGACACAGTTTCATCTTTGAAGCTGTCACGCCCCCAAACCCAAAGGAAGGGCAACAGCCGTGGATCTATATGACGAAACCCACAGACACCCAAGGCCGAAACCAAACATAAACAAAAAGTTCAATGCCAATAATATTTCCCAGAATGAACCCAAATTCATTCCTCAATAATTTGGCATTGTAGTCAACGGGGATAGTATGTTGACTTCATGTTCGGAACTAATCATTATGAGCCTTCTTTGGAAGGATTTATGGGCCCGGCTACATGGACTATATGTAGTCATAGTCATCAAGGCTGCAAAATAGAATATGTATATGTTTATGTGTCTTTTGCCAATTGGTTGTTAGATTACTCGCCGGGCTTCGCAACTCATTCTGAATTTAACCCATTTTCTTTATTCTTTTCCTTAAACTACTTGGTCAAACCAAAGTCCCACAACCGCACTGATTCTCTCATTCAAATACTTCCACAAATCCAAAATCCATTAATACAGTATAAAGACTACACTGTGCAATTTCATAGCAACAATTTGATTACTCTTACATCACTTTCAACACCACCTCCCAACAATTACCATAATACGGAATTATAAATCATGACTCGAGAATGAACAAAAACAGTTATACATTAGTTATTCTTGTATCAGTAGCACTATGTGCTAGTGCTACTATTATGAGTCTACTGTTATAGCCTTAGTATTATATTAAAAAATTACAAAAGTATCTTACCTCACCATGGACACAATTTCAATCACTGAAACGAAACTGCTTCCTCTTCTCTACTGCATGCGCCGCCTGTCCCTCCACAATACCACTCTCTCTATTTACTTTTTGTTTTCTTTTCGGACTTGTGAAAACTACCCTAAAGCACACGACTTTTATATACTCCTGATCATTTGTAGGACGTGACAGAACAAGACTCCACTCTCCTGAACCCACTTCAACTCTTATTTAAATTTACTCTTCAACCCAATTTCGGATATTAGTTTACAGTTACTATTTTTTTTCCTCAAATATTACAGAAGCAGCACAACAAATCAAAAATCACTAACATAAAAAAAGAAGCACCAAATTACAATAAATGAGATTGTACGCACATTGTTGGGATGCCAAGCAACACTAGTCACTGAAGATTCATGTCTTTTCCTGATTAGCTTACTGACCCACCTGCAGAAACATGCACCACATATGGATGGAAAATTTTCCAAAAAAGAAAGAACCAAAACACTTAACTTTGGAGAGCTTAGATATTCCATTAGTTAAATCCTAACCAGGATATAACCCAAGAAATTACCCTATTACTAATAACAACAGAATACTTTAAAGCAGCAGAATTACAAAGTAGAAGATCGAGTGTCAGAAACTGATAGTCTGATAAGGTTGTGCGTAAAGCAAAATCAAATTTAGGGAAAGAGATAAGTTTACATTTTTTTAAGCTTTTCAAACCTTTTAAAATAGTTCTAAGAATATAAACCCAAGTAAACTACAATGAGTACAAAGGAAACACTATTGTTGAACATCTTCCTCGCTTATTCCAATACAAAAACCTCAAACAAAACTATGACCTGGCCTTTTCGAATTATTTATCCAGAGTAGAGGAACAACAACAGATCCAGTTTGCAGCCCATACCTTAGGAATATTATTTGTAATAGATTTTCCAGTTTTAGGTCCAACTTTTATACGCATGCTCGTGCGATTTTTGTAAAGAGCTTCTGTTTTAAATCATAGAAACCCTAACTAAACATAATTATGGTTTCAAGAAACCTAGGACAAAGAAGAAAAGTATTGAACTTGTTCATATTTCATATAAATAAGACAGCCCTTAACAGTACACTGTTCACGCCCAGGACGGAAGAAAAAGAAAACCTGGTTACTGTCCAAGGGTGATGTTTGCAACATCCCCCCCCCCTTCTTCGGCAATCTAGACCACAGAGAATCAACATTCTCACTATTCAAAAAGTAATGTTCATGCATAGAACAGCTCCAAAACAGCGCAACTGACGTTCGCAAAAACCTTGATCTATATCATATCTCAACAGGAATGCACTAGTTTCTGAACAGTGCATATAAAAAGCTTTAAAATTTGTGTGATATCATCCTTTTAGTTCTCTGCATACTTATAACCTTTGCGAAGATCAGTTATAAACTTCGTATCAGCCAGCGCACTGGTTTGGCCTTTGAAACGCTACATCTCGGTACCGGAGTGTACCAACGTACTATTTCTCGTTTACAGCAGTTTTTATAGATATTTTATTATTTTATTTATAAAAGTAATATTTATATCACTTGCAAAGTCCTATATCAAATAGACAATAAATTAAGTAATAAATAAATATATAAGTTGGCAATCTAATTTCAAATCATATTATAAAGAGTAATAGCATAATATATTTAAAACTAAGATACAAATTGTTACAATATGCCAACAACATAGAATAGTAGTGTGAAACAAATAATAAGCAATGATAAAAATTAAATAAAAAATAGGAATAGTAATAGTAATCGTTAAATACAAACTCTAAAATACATTATGATAATAAAAATTTATGATATTCTTCATACATTGTTTCACCTTCTATAATCTAAATGTTTTAACCTTTTCTTAATTCATTAGCTTACACAAAGATATGAATTACATGTATATTCTACATTCCGAAAGAATATTTGTAAGAGTAACATAATTTTATAATTAATCTTTAATTCTTCAGAAATAGAAGAAATACATGAAAATAAACTTTATTTACGGTTCAGATATATCGTATTTGAAACTGTAGTCATACTTGTAACAGTTGCTCTAGTGATTAAGCAATAGTCACATTGGACTGACTAATGAGACTCTTGCCCGGCCATCGCTGAATTTCCCTTAGCCCCAGAATAATCAAGGTCATTACGTTAATTGGCCAACATAAAAGTTTCAGCCGTTCGGACCGAAAAAATGCAGGTACAGCCGCACAAGCCGGTATGGACCAAAATTCACAACAATACAGACTTGAAGCTGTTCCGTACCGGTTCGTAGCCGAAACAATGTGTACAGGCCGGTACAGCACGAAAATGACAACTGTGGTTAAGATTGACATCTATTGTTGGACCCCTCCCTACAGCAATGAGTTGGTTGCTTAACACGGTATCGTAGCTTTATCAAGAAAAACTATTGATTTAAACGATCCCGCTTAACATGGTATCGTAGCTTTATTACGCAAAATTAGTGATTTAAGTCATTGCGCTTGCGTTTATTTCCATGGCATTGTGAGAGCACATGTATGTGACCCTGTCATTCTTGAGGGGATGTATTAAGCATGACAAACAATTGCGCCGCACCATTATCTTCGAGAGGGGGGATTGTGTTTGGACTAAGTTCATTTATGATGTTTGATATTCAATGATAAACCATGGTAAATCCACAACAATAATGTGAAGAAGATTGTCTCAAACCAGCCAATTAATGGGAGGCGTCTCTTCTTCATTCAGTTCTTTAAGCTTGAAATAGAAGAACATTCTCTGTTGATGGAACGCCACGGGCATGTTATGCTTGCATAATCGGAAACATTAGAGCAAGCACATGTCAAAAATTCAAACTGCACATTGCAACAAGAACCACTACCGTCCATTGCGATAGTTACAGATGCAGTTTATAGAAGTATCCTTTTTGAGGTTTGATGTTAATCATATGCATGTGGTGTTCTGCTTGACTGCTGCAATCCCTTGAAAACTTTTATGGATGCTAATAGTGGGGATTAATGAGTGCAACAAGATGTACATGACTGTTTATGGAAGACCAATAAGGAAATCATAAATTCTAGCAAAGAGAAGAGAATGTTCTATGTAGTCTCAAATCAATTAATTTGTCTTAAAGTTCCATGAACATAGAAGGCATGTAACTAATCTCAAAAACAAAGCATGTGTTTAAGTTGTGGGCTTAACAGTAGTTATCCTCGCTGTATATAGTTTGTGTCAAGATTTAATATAAATCAACAGTGAATAACATTCAAGGGATATACAGAATTTCAGAGTGAAACCAATCTAGATGAGATATTGAGATGTTGAATTCTTAGAAAATATAGTAAAAGAAACTAATACATAATGTAGTTTCACTCCATGATCTTCCAGAAAGCATATGGTTTAAGTTTTATGGTCTGTGTCAAGATTTAGTATGACTAAAGGGTGAATGACATTCAAGAGGTACAAAGAGTTTCTGAGATCTAATCTAAAGGAGGTGCTGTAGAAGTATCGGTTAATAAAGACCACCCAACAAATACGTCATAGTTTCCTTCCATGCTCTTCCAGAAAGATAATGTCCTGGTATTGGCTTAGAAAAGTTTCCTTCTACTTGAATATCAAGTGTAATAGCTTTCTACACTAACCTAGCAATTCCTACGGCTATAGGAAGATGAGACAATTGAACAATGCAAGAAAATGGCAGCTTCAAAGGCTCATACTTAAACATCAAATTGTAGATTCTTTATAAGCAAAAGCAACAATCCGTGTGGCTAAAGAAAGCAGAGGCAATTGAACAAATACATGAAAATTGAAAAAACCATGCAAATTAGGCAAAACATGGGCATCAATGATAAAAGGTGGAAAAATGAGGAAAGCTGGTTATTACCAGTTATTTTCTTGCTCATAGTAGCATATACACACAGTTCTAGCCCCACTTCCAACTGCAAACTTGTTTCCTGGAGGAAGATACAGGATTAGTAAGAGTAGTGAAACAAACACTATAGGCAACATATCATTGGAAAGGGACGTTACTTAAGAAGTCCCATGACCAGTTAAGGTAGACATAGATGTCCACAAAATCTCCTACCGGAAAACTGTCCACTAAATCATTTATCAGTTGGGGGTACTTAATTTCACATCCAAATTCCAAAAACCTAAAGCATAAAGATAATGCCGCACATATGGTGATGTGCAAGCCTCAGTACTTGTAACTTTGACAAACTACGTAAACTCATAAAGACAGCAGAAACAAGTATTACATTCAACTATCAAGTAAACAGAATTACACACCACATAGTACATTTAGTAACTTTAATGAACACTTGATCCTAGAAAGTAAAGCCTGTTTGATGCATCTCAATCAAAGAGACGTATGTACCAATTACTTGGATCAGTTAACAATCTAATGTATCTGACAATGGTTCTTGAGTTAACCGCTATATCCATTTAGTGTCAAAACTCAAAAGTACAAATCAGAATGAATGTTCCTCTTCTAGCCGATTGACCTACTATTGACTGCCCCGACCGAGAATCGCTTTTGGGCTGTGAGACGTGACCCTGCTTACTGTGTGTATGAAAGTGGTCACAAGGTAAAGAAGAGTCGATGTGATGTCCACTTCAGGTGATAGGTGAAAACCAAGTTAGGACAACTCAACCAAACCAAATCAGCCTTAGGTCTTAGTCCTAACTCCCAATCACTTGGAGTCGGCTACATAAATCCATTTCTGTAGTTCAATACAGTCCAAGATCATCACAGAAGCCATGTTTGCTTACATCTTTCATATTTGTGTCATGTTGGATTTGGTCTTCCTCTACCTCTATTCATACCATCACACTTTATAACGGGTGCACCAAGTGACCGATGTTGTATGTGGTAGAACCATATTAAGCAAATCTCTCGTATTTTTTTCCACTACTAGAGCAACTTTTACTGCATCACATATTTGTTAAATGTGAATCCTATATTTCATAATGGTTTCCCCACACATTTATTGTAGCATTCACTTTCAGCAACACTCATCTTGTTAGCATATTCTTTATTGATATCCCAACAGTAGTGCGAATCTAATAGTTGTCCTATAAAACTTCCCTCTCAACTTGACGTGTAAACATCGGCACTCCGGATGCACTTCTCATTTCACCAGGCCTTATTTTATAACTAATATCATCTCCTACCTCCGCATCTTGATTAACACTTGATCCTAAATATCAATATCTAAAACTAAGTGTCGAGTTAACAAAAAACAACTTTTGGAACAGAAGAAGTCATTCAGTGGAAATTGGCACACTCAAAACCCAGCTCAAAGGGGTTGGGTTTTTTAGGTTATCATGGGTCACTCGAACATCTCACCATAATAAAGCACCATGATTTACTATTTACAGCCAGAGATCTTTTGGTTGGAATTTCCAATTCTCTATCTACAACTTAGGGAGAGAATTCAGTTTTCAGTTACATGTCACAGTGTAAAACTGCTACAAGTTCTTGCATCTGCGCCTATTAAGCGAAATCCAGGAATAAGTGGGTTATACAACGAGAGCTTGATAGCAGGAAAAAGTTGAATGCGATTGTTAGATCTACTACAGCCAGTATTACCAGAAAAGAGAGACGCTCTGATAAAATAGCTCAACTCAACTCAGGCATAACAAAGAGGAGAACACAAAGCAAAGATGGAAATGTATCACTGCTGAAGAGAACTAATTCATAAGGCGTGTATAATTTCAGTACCTCCAGGACTCCACTGAACACAAAGAGCAGCACGGTTTAGCCTAAGGATGACTAGGGTAGGCACCCACTCTGATCCTTCTTGGTTCCATACATACCTAATATGTTAACAAATTTACGACATTAAAACCATAAGTACCAAGTTGGAAACATCGTCAAAAATACAAAGTACATCCATGAATGTTAACATGCACAATACCTACTCACCAACACAGTAACTCGCAGTACAAGCTACATACATATAGATGATGTGTGCCAGTAGGGGAGTCAATCGAATCGAGCCAACTCGCGAGCTCACGAGTTGGGCTCGATTCGATTTCGAAAAATTTCGAGTTCGATCCGAGCCGGTTCGAACTCGAGTTCCTTAT
>JAOWAN010059101.1:2366-12546 GCA_028566635.1 Lobelia cardinalis
TGGAGGTAATAATCTGAGCATATAATTTTGTAACTCTAAAGTTTGATAAATACGTGATAATCATAATTGTATTACAGGCGGCTCTATTTATATCCCGAGGGAGATACAGCGAAAGGTGGAAGTGGCTTCATTTCTTTGTATTTAGCTATTGCAGAAACATCTAACTTACCTCTTGATTGGGAAGTTAACGTTAACTTCAAATTGTTTATACACGATCAACTTCGAGACACTTACTTGACTATTCAAGGTTTGCCCTCTATTGTTTTTTTTTTTTTTTTTTTTTCTTTTTTCTTTCTTTTTATTTCTAAATCTCTCTCTCTCTCTCTCTCTCTCTCTCTCTCTCTCTCTCTCTCTCTCTCTCTCTCTCTCTCTCTCACTCATGATTGAATGTCTAGAGCGCCATGGGAAGATACGACGATTTCACAGTATGAAGAGGGAGCATGGATTTACCAAATTGATTACTCTTGACGATTTCCATAACCCCTCGAAAGGATATGTAGTGGGGGAGGATTGTACATTCGGGGCCGAGATTCATGTCATGCCACGTACCACGAGAGTGCAAATAATAAATATGTTTTCGTATTGTCCTGCGGTGCCGGAGGTACCACATGATCACCTCTCTTGGGCGCTACCTCATTTCTCCAAGAAGGGGACCGGTTGTTATTCTAGCCATGTCATGGACGCCCATCATAGAAAATGGTACGTACGTACATTCATTTTTCATCTCTAAGTGTTGTTAATTATATGATTTAAGCTTTTAAAATAAAGTAAATTGTTTTTATTTTTCCTTTGGTGATTATTTTTCTTTTATTATTTACTTTCAGGAAGTTCCATGTTTATCCTAAAGGGCACAAAATGCGTACGAGCAGACTATCTCTGTACCTAGAACATGTTGATTGTGTGGAGATGGCTTCAAGGTTTAATTTCATGCGGTTATTTGATCAAAAATATGGCCGTGGTCGTTTGTTTGCCGTTATTAACATTTGCGTAAAGGACCAAACTAGTGGTCGCCACCTAGTAACAAAAGGTACCTATTTATGCTTTATCTATAATTTTCCATTTGACTATACAAAACTTTCTAAAATTTTAATTATTCCAAAGAGTTTGTGTAAGATATAGTTATTTTTGTTCATTTAATATTGTTTCATAAAAATATCTAGTTCGTACATATTGATTCAAGTATAAAAGAGTGGTCGATTTTATTCTAATTACTACTCCCTCCGTTCCACAATCGATGATTTTTTTCGTAAAAATAATTGTTCGATCTTTCTTGAATTTTTTGGCCTTTTTATTCCTATTTTCTCAAATTTTCACAATTACTCATAATTATTAATTATATTTATATTTATTTACCATCAATAAAGATAGAGTATTTAATAAGGATAAATCTGCCAATATATATTATTTTTTAATATGCGCAAAAGTCCTGAAATATTATTATGGAATGAACAGAGTAATTAATATATGAAAAAATAGTAAATCAAATTGTGACGGATAAAAGAGTTATAACACGTGATAGTAAGATAAATAAATTTTGATTTTTGTTTTTTAATCAAATTTTAACATTAATGCTTTATGTTTTGATTTTGCAGTTGAACTCTCGAGATCAAGATATTCAACCTATGGTGATTTTGCATTGTCTGATATTGTGAATAATTCTGAGCGGTTCCTGGTGAATGATACTTTAATTGTTGAGGCGATATTTACCCTCATAGATGAAACTAATAAATGTATTTAGCTGCAAATGGAGCAGTAAACGAAACGTGATGTTCATTATTACTAGTGTTTTGTTCTGGTCTGAAATCATGAAGTCAGAAATTAAATAATTATTTTTTATAATTTATAAAAAATAATTATTTAATAAAATATATAAAAAAACTAAAATATATTTTAGATATAGATAGAGAGATTATTAGAAAAGGAAAAAGTAAGTATTGATATGTGTGTGAGCCAGAGGAAAAATAGAGGGGAAAGGGAGATATTGTATTTTTTTCAAAAATTGTGTTTTCTTTTACACTATTTATTTGATTCATTATTGAGTAATAACAAACTGGTCCGTATAATATAAATTGTTGGAAACTTTTGTGGTGCGGACGCTTACGACTAGATCGTAATAATTTACGACCAAATTATAAAAATTTTATGACTTTTTTTCAAAATTTATGAAAAAATCGTAAAAATATCGTTGCTGCCATAAATATTAAATTTTAAAACCAAGTATGCTGATCAATTTGGCATCCAAACTGAAATTCCTTTAGTAAATTTTAAATTAAAATCAATTACCGCCATCGTTTCGATTTTATATTGTTATTTATATTTAAATAAAAAGGACAGTAAAATGAAATCAGATTCATCAGCTGCAGCTAAAGCCTGGCTAGCGAGCAGCTATTGGCTATTGCCTCCTACTTTTATAGTATCTACTTTCTAGCTTTCTTTTTTCTTTTGTTATATGAATAATGATGTTTTTATTAATTTAATTTAAATTGCATATTTAATATTAATGGATAGATGAATTTTTCAATAAAATATTTTTGCATACGGTGAACTAACTTTGTTAATTAAAGAATAGCTAGTTCTTTCCGTGAGTAATAGCAAACTGGTCAGTATATTCTAAAATGTTGGAAACTTTTGTTATGCGGACATATGATTTTTATTTAAATATGATAAATCAACTATTTATTATATTTAAATAAAAACGATAATAAAATTAGATCAAATGCATCTCAGGCCCAGCTAAAGCATGGCTAGCGAGCAGCTACTGCCTCCTGAATTTATATTTTATACTATCTACTTTCTAGCTTCCTTTTTTTTTGCTCCATGAATAATTATGTTTTTATTAATTTAATTTAATATGAGTTTGTTGGAGTATTATATATAAAAGAGTGCCTCTAACTAATACCTTAAGGTTTTAGAAGAGTTGATCATTCTAATATGGTATCAGAGCTTCAGGTTTGGCAAGGTCACAAGTTCGAATCTCGCTTCCTGCAAGGACAGAGGTATTATTCTCGCTTGCTGGGGGATTGATGAATGAAATTTTTTTATTTCGGATTTGGTGAACTCCCTTTGTTAATTAAAGAATAGTAGTACAGCTGAAAAATAATAATGTAAATCGAACCAATCAAACCAAATCGACCAAATTGATCGAAAAAAAATCGAATCAATGTATTGGTTTGATTTCGATTTTTAGTACTACTACTACTACTACTACTACTACTACTACTACTACTACTACTACTACTACTTATACACACTTATATTATCAATGCATTTAAATTTTATAAACTTGAGTATTGTATTTATATAAATTTTCACTCTTATCCTTTTACTTTCGATTTTTCTCATTTAACTGTCATAATAGAGAATTATATTCACTTAAATTTTGTAAATTGAATCATATAATAAATATTTTTTGTGATTGAAAATTTCTATTCTATGAATTTATTTTATAACCTATTAAAAATTGAAAATTTGAATTTTTTTTGAAAACTAAAAATTTATAAAAATTGAATCGAAAAATATAGAGTCAATATTTTATGTTCTGAAATTAGGTTTGATTTTAGAAAATGATCAAAGCAAACTTTTAATTTAATTGTGATTTTTGATCAAAAATCATTAAAATAAAACCAAATCTAACGTGATCACTAATAGCTTGTCCATAGGATCACGCTGCATGCATGTCGTATTTGTGGAGGGATAGTGAATCAAGAAAACAAAGCTGCAAAACTGAAGAGCTTTCGTCAATCTAACAAGCTACGCGCGCGCGTACATTGAAAAGTTATTCGGTGGGATCGTTTCTTATGCCATTAATAAAGCAGTTCATTTACTAAATTAACATTAAAAAATATTTTTGAGTTGATAATTCAACTGTTATTAGTAAATTTACAATTTTCCCCATTCCGAACCAATTTCTTATTGTCTCGAATATTTCTTAACAAAATTAACATAAAAGTTAAATGTTAAAATTTAAAAGATAAAATTTGAAAGTTAAAATTAACAAAAATTAAGATACCAGAAACAGAAATTCCGGACTTAGGAATTGGTGAATGGTGAGCGGATGTTCATTTTCCCGCGCAGAGCAGGCAAAAGGTACTGTTGTAAGTGGGCAATGACACTTAAGTTACATGGGTTTCTCATTTATAAGAATCAGCACCTTACAGTTATAATTTTAACAATAAAGTACCTTAATTGTTTAATATTTTTCAGGTCCAGCAACCTAGTTATCACTCTATCTAGTTATCCTTATACCCTTCAATACATGTTACTTTCATCCCTCACAAAAGTCAACCTTGTATCTTGACCGAATATTAAATTCCTTCAATGTTGTGAAGTAAATGATTTCCCTTCGCAAAATATTTGCACATTGGGATATTGCTCATCCAAAAAACCTCTGTATCCTTCTCTTATAAATTAAAAGTCATTAACATTGTAACCTCTATAAACTTAAATTGTTCTCTCCCAAATATCTTTTTGTGTGATTAAAGATCTGTGGTGAACTGAAGATCATATCAAGCTTCTTATAATCTTGAAAGGTCGTTCACAATCTATGAAAGTTATAAAAAAAAAAAATATTGGAGTAACTTAAATTATTTTGGAGAGAAGAAAGTGGGTACGTGGCCTGCGATACTTATATATAAAGTTACTATCATTTATCTTACTAATTTATGTTATTACATATCTAATGAGCTATAACAGCTAATAAGATGTAAATTATCATGTATCAAAAATTGTTCATTTTCTTGAAATATATAACCGCTTAATTGTTTTTAAATAATATATTAATTATTAAAAAAGGAAATATTACATTCAAGAAAAGGAATGCAAAAATGATTAAATAAATAATAATATAATCAAACAATTCAAAATAATAATTTTTTATATAAAATTATCATTAATACATAAAAATGATAAATTTAAAGTTATTAACTGTAGTAAAAAAGTGTAAAAGTGTGTGAGATTGTATATACAAGTGAAAGAAAATGTGTAAATAGCTTGTGTGTGTGTGTGTGATCAGAGAGAGAGAGAGAGAGAGAGAGAGAGAGAGAGAGAGAGAGAGAATGTGTGATTATGTGTTGTGGGGTTAAGTGTTGTGTTATGAATGAGAGAAGATGTGAAGAGTGTAACGGTTCAGTCTAGTCCAATTTAGGGTATAAACCGTTAGTCGAAAAAAATTCAAACCTAATTCATCAATGTTTCAGCATATGTGACAATTTCTCTCGTATGTGGTGCTGAGATGAAGCTTGCGTAAACTCTTTTATGAAAATTGGAAAAGAACATCATTGCTCTTCATACTCAAAATAAATAATATACTTATATTTAATTTATTAATTATATAAAGATGATAAAATATTTTTAAAAAACAAAATTTCAACTTAAAAACTTAAATATATATAATTAATAAGAAAACTTTATAATAAAAGTGAAAAGGTTACTTAATAAGAATTTACATCGAAATGACAGCACGGGTGGGTGAGTGTGTGTGGGGAGGGGGGGGGGGGAGGATTGGGTCATGTTTTCCTGTTGGGGGGCGGAATGGGTCAAGGTTACTGCTGGGGGGGGCGAAATGGGTTATGAGGGATACTTTGGGGGCGGGAATGTTTTTTTTCGAAATCAAGGGTCAAATTGGGCGTATATAATGCCCCTGAAACGATGGATTACTCGGGGGGTTTTCGGGTTGGTTAATTTTTCTCCGATGGAAGAAGGAAGAACACTCCACGCTCAGCGAGCAACTACCACCGTGTCGATGTCTAACCGTTTTTCTTTCCTTGCCGCCGGCGATGATGGTGACGATGGTGACGCGCCGGCGGCCGCGGTGAATCAGGAGTACAATCAGGAGCCGTCCGACAAAGTCTACACCAACCTGATGAAATACGCATATAAACCCCCCCAGTCCCCTCCTCCGGCGGCGAATTGAGCCGGTGAAATCCTCCGGTCACTTTCTCGGTGACCGGAGTAATCTGTCCGACAACGTCCTTCTTGGACAAGGAGAAGGTAATGTCGATCTTTAATTGAGTCTTTCAATTAGATGTGTTTTAGGTCAATCTTGGGGAAATCCTAATGCGGTTCTTGCTTGTCTTAGGGAGACGAAGACAAAGTTCTTGTAACAGTACGAAATAGCAATAGCAAGGTAACTTCATTTAACTGATCATCATAACTCCGGTTACACAATTGCCATAGTACTAAATTACTGATCATCACTCCGGTCACTTAAGTGAACAGAAATGTATAAACATTTAACTGGATTGAATCGAGATTTTACTTCATTTAACTGGCTCAAGTTGAATTGTATAACTCCGGTCATCTTGATCATCTTGAATCGAGATTGAAGATGTAATAACTTTTCGCGTCATCTAAAGATTTTACTTCATTTAACTGGCTCATGTTGAATTGTACAGGTCGAAATGTACAAGTTGATAACCGTAAAGGTATCCCTGCATAATTAGTTGATTCTGTATGGTCAACAATGTCACTCATTTCAAGCTCATCGAATAAATGTTTTGTAGTAATTCTTTCAGTGGTTGCCTTTTGGTTCTGTATAGTCAACAATGTCACTCATTTCAAGCTCATCGAATAAATGTTTTGTAGTAATTCTTTCAGTGGTTGCCTTTTGGTTATATGTCTAGGCCAAGAAAGTCTAGCATATACTCGCTGCAACTATTAAATCGTTTCATGATTAACACAATTCTATTGGTGTTTTTGCAGAGTCGCCGAGCTACTCTACCTGATGATATCAATGATTATATCAAATACCCGCAGCTTCAGATAAAGGTAGGTGTTCACTATACAGTTACTTGACATCTCATACATTATCGATAATCGTTAAGAGTTTTGCTCAGGTTTAAAACATGGTTACTTAATTCTTTTAAGCATTATCTGTGTAGCCTTCCCTCAAAAGAATGTCTGCTGAGATTACTGGCTCCTTAGATAATTTTTTAAGCCCATATTGTTTTTTTTTTTTTCTTTTGCTCTGCAACAAATCAGTCTTATTAATGAAAAGTTGGTGAATACACCCAAACTCACCTCATACAACATAAGACCAACTAGCAGCAAGACAAACCTATGACACTGAAGACTACACAACAAAACCCGACACATGGATTCCTGCTTTGCCACGACTCCTAGATGTTAAAAAAAATGTTACACCAGCCGAAAATCTGTACAAACTCCTTGCTTGCAAGGCTAAGATATCGATCTTCTTACTCGATCTCTATCGCCCCTTCCCCTTTAACTAAACATTGAAACTATTCAGCATCTGAATTGCTGTGTGAACTTCCTTCATTTGTATTTCCCATCTCACTGATGAAGTTCCTAAACTCTTTTTCATATATTCTCTGCTGTAACATCCTTTTAATTGTCGCCAATCACTTTTGAATCTTTGATCTTGTATCTGGTCGTTTTCTCTTTACCATCTAACTTCAAAACCTTACTCTTTATAGCTTTTCTCCTTTTGCCACGAACTTCTGCGACCATTTCTTAGATAGTTGCAATTTTTTTATAGGGATTTTGTTTGACTGCATACTGAATTAAACCCATGTCGTTATCAGGACTGTTTTATATCTGAAAATTGTTGTAAATTCCAGAATGCTTGCTGGTCGTTAACTTAAGTCTTAAGATGGCCACAAGCGGGGATAATCTGTAAATATTAAATGGCTCATACGAGGCTTGAGCGCTGATCTCGTTGTAGGGAGTTGTGGGGTGATACCAAAGGAACTAGATCTCCTTGGTGCTGCTCAACTAGGTACCGCATGAAGAGCGGCTAATGATTGATTTCTGGTGTGAATGAAGTCTCTAGAAGCATCACGTTGGGAGTTATTGCAGGAATTTGGTATTGGCAACCTTAGTTTGCCTCATTCTAGTACCTAGGATGTTGTTGTACAATATAGGGGAATTTGATGTTATATAACTTCATCTGCAGCAATCTCATTCTCAAGTTTTGCTAATTCCTTGTGTATTAACTGTTGTTCCCTTATTCCAAAATGATTGTCAAATTGTGTTAAATGATCATGAACCATATTTGAGACTCATATTGGGATGGATCATGGGATAGTTAGTTTACCCATTGTTATTCCCATTGAACTTATATTTCTCGATCTTTTTGATGGTACAGGAATTGAGTGAGAATCGGTTGGGAGGTGAAACAACTTCAAGTCCCTTCATTTTTCTAGAGGTAACACTAATCAAGTCAATAAATCTGTCACCCTTAATTCAACCATATATTGACACTTTAATAACTTAATGGAGAAGTCAATATTTGAAGGTGGTTGTGTGCACTCTGATAATGTAACCATTTTTGATGGCTGGTGGGCTGCTTGACTCACAGGGACATGGACATTACCTACTGCACGAAAACATGCTGGGGGAGCCTTTGGAAGAGATGATGCGGAAGTTGCTGGAGGTAAATCCATCTGCAGCAGGCCAACTGTTGCAAACTAGAGGCCTTTTCATAAACCACCCCATGCTCAATGTGGCTTGGTTCCACGTACTTTTGTTTTGGTTAAGTTTTATATAGAAGATTACGATGCAGAGAGTACAACTGTCAAAAGTACAATAACAAGCAAAACATGTCATGTTGAGACTAAAAGTGACTCAATCTTTGCTGTTCAAAGATATTTTTTGCTTGAAAGTAAAGCTCATGTTCTGTTCTTTTTTCCCAAACTGATTTCTTGACCTTTATACAGGCTCCTCTCTTTGTGGGGAGGGGAGGAGAGCAACTGAGCAGGAATCATCTCAAAATTCCTTGTAAACTACATCTGACAACTGGATGTTCTTTATAACAGTACAAGTAAAAAGATACAAGCTAACAACAGGAAAATGATGCATGCGTGCTATACATTGAACGTTTCTGGTATCTTGTACCAACTAAAGTACTTTTTCCTCTTTTTTGTTGTTGATCCTATATCTTACCTCATTCTAAACTAGTAAATGAGGGACAATTGGTGGTCCACATAGTAACAAGCATTCATTCCCCAGTAGAAGTAGGGTATTAGGAAACTATCTGATAGTGACCTACCTGAAAGCACAAAGCCGGATGTTATGAAAATCTGCATCCATGAAAAATAATGGGAAGAAAGATTAGAACTTGAAACAATGACTAATTCAAAAGTACGCTCATTAAGAAAGTGGAGAAACAATGAACATCTAAGACGTACGCTCATTAAGGCTGTATGCTTGTTTTAGCAGTGTTAATGAGCTAATTATTTTAGCCGGTGATATGGCTTGAACCAGCAATTCCATCAGTGAGATGACACATCCGCTCTTTCAACATTTTTCTAATCACATACATCAGGTCACGAACTAGTAATCTTTTTTTCTGGTAATGCAGTTTCTCTTGAGGTTCATTACAGTATACAAAGTGAAATACAAACTAAACTTTTCACCATGTATTTTATGCTGAAATCTTTATCTACAAGTACATGCTCCAATTGCTCTCCAGTTATGCATGCAATGCAAAATTTGATGGAAATAATATGATGAGGTTATATACAAGAAATCTAAAACCAACTAGAATGTGTAGTGGAGGCTCTTAATTATTAGTTTTCTCGTCAAATGAGGCGGATTATTTATTGGATGAGATTAAAGCTAGAACCACAACTCTCAATATTTTCAGCAATGCGTTGCGAAGCTTGCCATCCCAAGAACATCAGTAACCATCCTGAAACTAAACAACAGCAAGATCGTCCACCCCCTACACCCAACCCCACAACACACACTCGCTCTATACACAGCACACCAAACTGATTTGAAGTACAACCCCACCACTAATCAAATTAAATTTCTCGACTCTTGGGAAGCTTTATTATCAGAAGACATGACATTCCACGCTATTTTAGATAGTCCAATAACTAAGTAGTGTATGAACAATCTTCATGATTCAGACCTACAGCAGCTAAGTCAGAACTAGCATTGATGCTGAATAACACCAAATCCTAGGTTAGCTTAGCTTAGCTCTTCAGCTTACTTCTGTAAGGCCCAACTATAGGAATAAAGATAAGTTATAACTCGTAAGTGCATGCACTCCAAAATGCACTCACGATTAGATCATGTGCACTCCAAAATGCACACACGATTCGTTCGTACAACGGAAACGTAGGAACGTTGATTGTGTAAGTATGTTGGGCGGCTAATCAACCCAACAAGCGCAATTGCTTGAAGAACTGAAAAGATAAATTTAATGGATGCTATT
>JAOWAN010059112.1:0-12543 GCA_028566635.1 Lobelia cardinalis
CTCTCTCTCTCTCTCTCTCTCTCTCTCTCTCTCTCTCTCTCTCTCTCTCTCTCTCTCTCTCTCTCTCTCTCTCGGGGATCTGAGTTTCATAAACTCATTGCAGAAAGGTTAATTTCTATCTTTTTCTCCCTCTCTCCCTAATCAGATTTGGGTGGATGAGATGATTTCGAGCGAATAAATTAACTACAATTTAAATCATGGTAGAGAGAGACCTCCAACAAATCTGCCCATTTTTTCAATTACCGATTTTGAGAATGAGATTAATGGTTTATGATTTAAGAGGCTTGACGTGGATAGAGAGGTGGTGGTCTGATGGTGTGAATTGGGACAAAGGTCCAGCGATGGAGGTGGTGGCATGGTGCGGATTGGGAGAAATGGGGTTGGTGCCGGTGGTTGTGGTTGGTGCTGGTGGTGGTGGTGGTGGTGGTTGTGGTTGGTGATAGTGGTGGTTGTGGTTAGTGCTGGTGGCTATGGTTGGTGGTGCTGGTGGTTGGTAGAGGTTTATTAGGGTAGATTTAATTAGGTAAGTTTAATTAGGATACGTTTAATAAGGATATGTTTAATTAGGGTATATTTAATTAAAGTAAATTTTAATTAAGGTATTAATAATAATTAAAATATATCTAATTAATATATTAACTATATTTAATTAAAGTAACATTTAACTAAGGTGTATTTTAATTAGATATTATTTAAATTAATGTATTAATTGTAACTAAGATTTAAATTTATTTAGGATATAATTAAATTAATATATAATTTAAATATGTTTAAATTTAATTAAAGTAAGATTTAATTAGAATTATTTTAATTTTAATAAATGTTAACAATAATTAGGTATTTAATTAATATTTAATTGAATTTATTATTATTTTTATAATTAAAATGAATTAATTTTATTTAATTATTTAACCTTTAATTACATTTAGCCCCTTTAGTTTATCTAGTTAGAAAAATATGAAAATATTCATAAAAAAACGATTTCATGCATGTTAGTCCTTGTCGTTAGTTTTTGAAGATTTCTGTCAAAAAAATGGCCTATTTCGCAATAAAAAAATTACTTTAGGGCTTAAGACGCAATAAGTCAGACATGGAGGTCCTTTTGAGCTTTTAACAAAAATATTAGGACCTAAAATGCAAAAAACCCTTTGCATTTTGATTTATGTTTCAAAATCTTCAAACCGATAGAATACGATTTGGCTTGCGCTTTATACCCTAAATCGAATCAAATCGAACCGTTGAACTCCTAGACGTAACCATCGACGCTAACATAGCTCACGATTTTCGTTCGTAAATAAGCATCAGACAACAACCACCCTTATTTCAGAGGTTGTTCTACCCACTTAGCAACGGTCTACCGTCCATTTCCATGTCCACCACTTCTTAACTGTTATTCAGGAAGGCGATAAATACGTTCAAACATTAAATTTACAGAGGTTATTGACTAATTATATTATTGTTCTAAGCACTAATTATCTCATTATCTTCTCTACGAGAATTCACGCACTATATAATGCACACGTGAGTAATTTTCCTTGAATTTTACACAGAACCCTTAAAAGATTTCCTATCCATTTTTTTCGAGAACTTACTTTTCGAAATGTTTGAACAAAATGCATACTTTATTCTTCACTTGGGTGTTATTATCTTGTTTCAGGTCCAAAATCTCTACCCAATCCTTTGCTAATTCCTTAAAGGTAATCAAGGGTCACTGATCTAACTTTTCTTTTTTTTCACTAATCTCACGCCAGGTGAGAATCCTTCAATTTCGAAAGTTCTTTATTCATATTTACAAATTAAAGAACACTAATGACAAAAGATCAAATATGAAATAAAATATATAATACTATACAAAAATGAACAAAATGAAAAAGATATTTTTCATTTAAACTAACAAAAAAAAGTCAAAAAAGGTGTAAAGTTGGCAAAAGACCCAATTCGGTCCCTGAACTAAATATGTATTGTATAAGTAATCCCTAACCAATTAATATTATTGGTCAAATACATAACCTATCAATTATAACCCAATTTAGTCCTTATATGCAAATTAAAAGAGTTGACCATGAATTTGGAAAAAAAAAATTCTGAGATGGCACTATTCAAAGGGTAAAATATACACTATATATATTTATTATTAAAAAAATAATAGAAAAACATTACTCCCCACCCCAACCCCCAGGTTTCCCCTTCCCCTTCCCGAACTCCGACAACCCCTCATCGGAGGAAAAGCTCTATCACTCTCTCTCTCCCTCTCACTAGTCACTAGTTTTCCCTTCCCCTCTGTGGCAATTACAAACATCTCCCCCGTTTTCTCTCTCTCTCTCTCTCTCTCTCTCTCTCTCTCTCTCTCTCTCTCTCTCAAGCACCATACAGCCACTCACATCTCCTCACAGGCATCACCAATCTCCGACCAAAACCCACCACACCAATTCGCTGCCAACACCGCACAACCCAACATGAAAACCTTCATCTTCAACCATTGCTGGAGCCGCAGTAGACAGATCCTTCCACAGTCATTCTTCATCGTCATCTATAATGGCAGATCCAGATCTTCAAGCTTGGTACTCGAAATAGACACAAGAAGAAATCCTTGAGGACCAGATCCAGATTCGGAGATTAGGTTTCAGGGGGAGTTTGGTTGCGGTGGATGGAGGCGAGATGGGGCAGAAGAGGCGCAAGACGGTGGCTGAATTAGCAGGAAAGAAGAGGCACAGGAAGGTGGCTGAATTAGCAGATAGATCCTTGCACAACCTTGAGAAAATTTCTAGTTTGTGGTTCTTCAAAAATCTGCCTTTGTTCAAGAGCAATCCGATCTGTGGTCCTTTTCTGCGAAATATGGTTCTTCAATTGATTTCCCATGGTGGGGATGAAAAATTAAATCTGGGTTATGATTTTTTGTTTCAGATTTGGGATGAAAAATCAATATCGACTTTGGGATCATAGCAAGTATACTGTTGGATTATTTTATTACTTGCTATGTTCGAGTGAATTCCCAGCCTCGGAAAGGCGGGAGAATACCTAGCATCAATCCTCGGAGTAGATAGGAACTAATACTTAATATCAAAGACGGAAGGAGGGCTATTCTCTAGACTGAGATTTGACTCTCATACAGTCTTTTCCCATAACTTCTCATACCAGACCAACCCACTGAAATGCAAATAGGGATCAGAACGGTACGACAGACAGCGCTGCCTACACGCTTACTTCCGAAGTCGAGCCCCTTTTTCCTTTGGATGGGAGATTGGCGTAGTCAACGAGAAGCCCCGAAAGAGGAAGTCAAGGTTTTTGAACAGAACTTCGATAGGCGAGAGGTGTGATCAATCAAGTTAAGTTCGTTCTGATCCTCGTGCTCTTCCATAAATGAAGGCAAAGGGCAGGCCCCCGTCAATTCCTTTGAGTTTCGGTCTTGCATCAGGGAAGAGAATCTCATATCCCATAGCCGATCGAGGGGGTTCGTTTAGGCTTTTCCCTCACCGATCTTTTTCATTCCGTCGAAAATCGATTTTGTGGTGATGGTGATCAATTTTAAATAACTAATAAATTTAAAATATATTAATTTAATTATTTATTATACAAGTAAAAGGGTATCAATATTTTTTTAGTGTTTTTTTCCCAATTTGAATGTCACATCAATAACAACTTAGCGCCACATAAAATTAATAGTGCCACATTAGCTGATTAACTTGTTTAATTTAGATCTTAGAACTAAATTAAATTATAATTAATAGATGATGTATTTGATCAACAATATTAATTGGTTGAAACTGCTTATACAATATACATAAGACCAAATTGAGTCTTTTGCAGTGTAAAGTTACCCAGTTTCTGGTCAACTCCAAGGAACGAAAATAAAATTACTATATATATAGAGAGAGAGAACAGAGAGAGCGAGAGCGAGAGAGATCCATGAACCCGTGTTTTTAGTTGAGGCTGAATTTTGGATTGCGAAAATCGGTTTTTTAGAGTTGGGGAAGGAAGATTCTGCATATCTTTGATTTAGGAGGAAATGGCAGCTCCCAGGGGCAACAACATACCACCTAATTATAACCTCAATTATATTTCTGATAACCTCCAAAATCAACTTCATATCAATCGGGGCCCGCCAAATTCCGGCAGTGGACCTAGAATGCGTATGCCATTGCCACCCCCTTTCGCCGGGCAGCAACAACCCCCAGTTTCAGGACCATCATCTTCGTCCTTCAGTCGTCCGGGTCCTCCTCCTGGTGTTCGAGGACTTCCTAATAGACCTACTGGTCCTCCTCAATCTCAGTCCATATTGCCTCAGTCTAATAGACCCACTGGTCCTGGTCCTAACCATCCACCACAACCTTTTATTCGTTCATCACGGCCTCCGCCCCCTTCCGCGATGCATTCTTCTGGTGGTGCTCCTAGACAAGCAGCCTTTGCATCAACAAGAATGCCTGGCGGTCCGATAAGTAATGGTCCTCCTCCTGGTGCTTTTACAACCCCCCAAGCAGCTCCTTTCACAAGCACTAGACCAAGGATGCCGCCGCCGCCACCATCAGTTGGGCCTCTGATGCAGCCACCTACAATGCCGCCGTCTGCTGCTCCTCCCCAAGGTCCGACTATGCATTCTTTTCTTGGAAGTCCCCCTTCTAGTTCACCTAGAGGTCCTCCAGTACAAATGGCTACTCAACAACCAGGTTCTCCATATGGGCCTCAGACGTGGTCAGCACAACCTCGCCAGGTACAACTTTCAAATCTTTGATCCAAAGTCATATTCAATGTATCAATCATTCATGACTAAATGTTATCATTTTGGCCTATAACCATATGCTGCTGCTTCTCATTTTGACTGCTAGGCTTATATATGCTTGTGTTTGTGTCAGTCTGAGCAAATTTACTCTTAGTGTATGCATTGGCTCAGTTGAAGTGTCAGTAGTGGAGTTTCAGTTATTATTAATGGCTACGTTCACAAAAAATTAGAAGTAATGTACTGTTCCAATGTATTTGCAACATTTCGCAATCAAGTAAACATAGGATATAACTAGTCAACGTAGCTCAAGTGGCAGGTATCATGTTTTTTAGTTTATAGTTATTGAAAATTTTCCTTCTAGAGGGATACCAAAAAAAACCTCAATCCCACAGAAAATTGAGGCCAATCACCGCGAAAAATCATGGTATACCTTTTGGTTCAACGGCTAACAAGGATAGCAAACACCCTCACTAGAAAAGGTGAAGATCTTTGAATAGTGGAATGGCTATATATATATTGGTTCACTTATATGTTTTCAATTTATTGAATGAGAAAGAGTTTATACAAGAATTAAGAAAATACAATAAAGATGGACCAAAAATTTATAATGACGATCAAGATAACAAATGTAGGCAAAACAATGTCCAAAGTAAGAGTTCAATGCTATTTCGGCTGTAAATCATGATAGCCACACTATGAAAAATGATAACCATCCTTGGGTGAAGCTCAAATAGAAGTAGGAGACATCACTCTATCCACAGGAGGGATTTCAATGTTACTCATTGCCCTAATAAGAAATTAAGGGGTGCTAGAATTACTACGAGCATGAGATGTTTTGATGAGTTTATTCGGGAGCATGTTTTGCGAGATTGGACTCTAGCCAAAGAGGCATTCACATGGTCGGTAGATGGGGAGATCAATTGTGCTTCTAGGATAGATAGATTCCTTGTGTGTAACGCTCGGGAAGAGGCGTTTCCCTGCTTAACTTTAAAGACTCTTCGAAGGCTTGTCTCATATAACTTCCTTATTTCTCTTGACTTGAGCCCGGTTTGATGGGCCCCTACTCCTTTCCGCTTGAAGAATATGGGGTTTTCTCATCCTAGTTTTAAGGAGTTGGTTGGTAACGGTGGAGAGAGTGCGAGGTAGAGGGTTGGGCTGATTTTGTTATTATGTGTAAACTTCTGTATCTGAAGGAGAAGCTTAAGGGTACTTATTGATGCTGCTTTGGTAGCTAATGAGGTTGTTGGTGATCTCCGCCATAGGGGTATGAAGGGTTTTCTTCTTCAACTTGACTTTGATCCTCGAAAAATTACATTCACGATACTTGAATATCTATTTTATAGTCCAATGTGCTCTTGCTCTAGTGGTATCCCCTTCTCTTTCCTAACAAGGAGGTTAGGGTTTGAAGTCCGTCAAGGAGAGGATAAATTATTATCTTGCTGAAGATATCTCCTACACTTGCTTTGGGCTTTAAGCCCTCTTTTGTTATTCTTGTAGGCTTTAGGCCCTCTTTGTTATTCTTGTAAGCTCTAATTAATACTCTCTCTGTCCCATTACCATATTGAACTTCCTAATTCCTTTTGGCACATAGATTAATAAACTTTTTTACTTCCATAATTACCTGTTTAGTTATAATTATCCAAGTATTACTTACTTTTCACATGCATTCACGAGGAGAATATACCTGAACTAGCAACTACTAGCAATTACATGCACGGACATGTTTTGGATGAAATTGCAGATATCCAAATCACACATCTTCCAACACAAACTATTCATGTTTCAAAGTGATTTAATCAAATGATTGTGAGGATATGTTTGGAAAAAAGATAAACTAGTGACAAATATAAATAGGACATGTAAAATTGGGGCATCTGAAAAAGGAAATTAGGACGTTTAATATGGGACTCAGGGAATATATAGTAAGGGTTGGGGTTAGGTCTATATCCCCTCCAACCTTATGAAATAAGAAAAAAGAATATGACTTCTAGAGTTTTGCAGTAACATGTTAAAGAGTTCAAGTATTTAGTCAAACTTTTAACTTACTAAACCGAATTAAGTCAAATCTAAACTCTATATGTGGAAGTGGGGAAGTATTCATCAAGAAGATTGTTTGGAAGATAGAAGGGCAAAAAAGAGATATAATGCATGATGAGAGGTCTTTCTTTAGTTGTTATTGTTGATAGGCGTGATGAAATTGTTGCCGGTAATCAGTTGTTATGCATAGTTCTTTGAGTTTGTTTGTACTCCAATTTTTAGCAAAAGTAATCCAAATGGCATTCGAGTAAGTGCTCCAAAAGAATGTCGGGAGAATATAAATATCTACTGTACTCTGTTTAATTTTTGAAGAATATCATCATTTGGTTGCTTCCTCTTGTGCCTTGAAAACAAAAAACTATAATAAAGAATTGGAGGGAGAGAAGTTACAGGATATTTAGAGAGCATGACTTGCCTTTACATCTGCTTTGGGACAGAATAGTGTATGTGGCTTCTCTTTAGGGTTCAGCTAAGAGTGCTTTCCGTGTTTTGTATAGCTTCTAGTTTCTTCTCCTTTTCTTTTTCTTTCTTTCGGTGGCTGTCCCGTCCATTGCATTGTACTTTTTTCTCTTTTAAGTCCATAAATTTGTTCTATCAAAAAGAACAAGAATAATCTATTTATTTAATGTTACAAGAGTAGGCATTTTTCTGCCACTGGTTGGGCAAACTTAATTTGACATCCAGCTTTGACATTTGCATGCATGCCAACTAAAGTTCTTTTAATGAATGCGTTTAATCGGGTTTAGTTGTTAGCTGTCGTGCTGGTTTGCTTGACGACACCGGCTCATGGAAATTGAATGACTCATGCACCTTATGTTTTAGTTCCATCTTGACTATGATTCTAAGTTAGTATTCTGTTTAGATGGCGCCGCCTTCAATGTTCCCTGGTTCTTCTCAACCCCCGAGAATGTATGGGATGCCACCATCACTTCCAAATCAATCTATGGCTACAATATCACCTGTTATGGGGCAGAGCGGAGCTACTGTTACTGGACCTTCAAAGATTGATCCCAATCAAATTCCTCGACCGATTCCAAGTGCCTCAGTGCATCTGCATGTGACTCGTCAAGGAAACCAGGCCAATCCTCCTCCGGTATTTAATCACTCTTGGATCTGAAAATAGAGTTACCCTCGGTTCTCTTTTTGGTTGCAGATTATTGTGTATTGCTCTATATATTATTTTTATTGATGCAATATACAACTCTAAGCAAATATCTGATGTTACAAATTACTAGCCAATAGCCTGTTCTATTTTTTTTTTGTCTTCTGATAGTTGCTTTTATCTTGCAGCCTGCTACAAGCGAATATATCGTCAGGGATACTGGGAACTGCAGTCCTCGGTACTTGAGGTGTACCATTAACCAGGTCAAGATAAAGGATTCTTTTGGCGAAGTTTCTTTAACAATGTTTCTGGAGGAGCACTTTTTCCCTTGTTGCTGTTAACCTATTGCGCTGTTGGGCCTTCTCAATTTGGAATTTAATTACTGAAAAAAGATTGGATTCTTCTGTTGTTTCAACAGATTCCTTGCACATCTGATCTTTTGGCGACATCCGGGATGCAGCTGGCTTTGTTAGTCCAGCCCCTGGCTCTTCCCCATCCTTCTGAAGAGCCCATTCAAGTAATGCATAATTTATTTTTGATCCTCCTATACTGCATCTTTTGTGCTCATTTTTGCAGTTACTCTACTGTTTTAGTTTTGTGAACATTTACATCTCCACAAGTTTTTCCCTGTACAAAGTTGTAGGACTTATCTTTCCTCCCCCCCCTTCCCAATTTTATATCTTGTACAATGAAAGTTTCAGCCTTTCGTATGAATGGTCCTTTTCCCTTAAGGATGAGAGCTAAAATGATGTGATTTGTAAATGTTAATGGAACGTTTAAGGGTCAGATCGGAAGTCCGATATGGTGTAATATGACACTATTCACAATATGAGATGGAGTTTGATGACTCAGATGTGTAAATATGAGATTTGTGCTAAAATGATTATTTTGCCCTCATGATGTGAAATGTTTGAATGTGACGTGTAATATTTGATTGTGTTGTGAAAGATTTGAATGTGAGGAGAGAATTGAGGAAAGAGGAGAGAGAATGTGATGTGAAAGTTTGAATTGATTTATGAGAGTGTATAGGTATAGGGGTAGTAGGTGAAAAGTGTGTAATATTGGAATTTGATATTGGATGATATAAATTGGAATATTGAATTCGTGATCACATTTGACCATATTCACCACGTTACCATATGCTGGGATATTGGACTCGTGATCCGACCTTAAGTTTCCCCCAAAGAGCATGGTTCTAGACGCTGCTGGTAATGTCATAGACCCCCTTAAGCTTTCTCCATAGACATTTGTGTTGTGGTTAGAGTGAATCCCGTGATCACCTCTTCCTTTATCTTCCATTGGTATGGCCATTGTGGTGTGAGTAGTTTAGCATTTCAAATGAGAGTTGGGTGTGCCCTTATCCTATTGTGGGCATTTTTTTTAATCGTCTTTATCGGTTTGGCAGAGATAAGGATGCTGCCTGCTTGTGGTAGAGTGGCTGTTGGTACTTTGTGATGCATTTCGAGTTTTCGACAAGAAATCATGTCTTATCAAGGAGACATGATTTCTTGCTTCCTTATGATCCTTTGCATCAGGTGTTTTTAGTGGTGTAGGAGGAGTTTGAGTAGACGTTTTTGGTTTTCCACTGCCCTTGTGATTTTATTTTATTTTTTCTTAGTCTTTTCTTTAATCCTATCTTTTCCTTTTTCCTTCTCTTGGAGGACAGCCGACAGCTTGACTATCTTCTTTGTGTGCTTCCCTCATGTCTAATGAACATTTATTTTATAAATTTTTTCTGAATAAAATGACATTTGTTAGGCTTCTATTTTGGTTCATTAGTTTTATTCTTTATTGCCAAGCTATGTAACCTCTTGTCCACCTTCTTTCTAATTTTTCTTTTATTGGTAAGAGACTTTTCTTATCAAAATCCAACATTCAATGGCCCTAACATAGTGTGTAATTAAGCATAGAATTTGATTTTGGAGGGAATTGGCTTCTTATTGAATATCGAGTCCTCTTAAACAACAACACCACCACCACCACCACCACCATCAAAGGCTTAATCCTAGTCACGGGGTTGACGACATGAATACTTTTCCTCTGTTCCATGCGATCCAATGTCAATTCACCATACAAACTACAGTCTTTCATGTCTTTTCGTATTGCCAATGTCCTTGCTAACTTTAGCCTACACCTAATCATAGCGTGATTAAGACTAATATCATCGCACGACTTAACTGGAGCACTGAGGGGCCTACATTGTACATGTCCAAACCATTTTAGGCTGATCTCTCTCCGTTTTTCTTCTATAGAAGTTACTTTTACCATTTCTCGTATTTTTCATAATGAATGTTATCTTTTCTAGATTTTCCGCACATGAATATGAGCTTTCGCATTTTCACTACACTCATCTTGTTAGCATGTTCCTTCCTAGTAGCCCAACACTCGGTTCCGTACAGTTATGCAAACCTAGCAGATGTCTTATAAAATTTTTCCTTTATCTTTACCGGTATAAGTCGATCACATAACACTCCAAATGCATTCTTCCATTTCATCAACCTGATTTTATCATATGATTAACGTTCTCTCCAACCTCTCCATTTTGATTGATGATTGATCCTAGGTACCGAAGTAATTGCTTTTGGGGTAATTCTTCTCTATCTAATTCGGCTTTCGCTTCATTAGCACTCGTGTTATCACTAAAGTTGCAAGCCATATACTCTGTTTTGCTCCTACTTATTTTAAATCTTTGATGTATAAAGTTTCTCTCCATTTTTTAACTAATCATTAACCCATTCTTTGTTTCATCCATAAGGATAATGTCATTGACAAATAGCATGCACCTAGGTAATCATCTTGTAGATGTCTCGTTAGTCCATCCATTACTAAGGCAAAAAGGTATGAGCATAAGGCTGATTTTTGGTGTAGTCTTATAGTGATTGGAAACTCTCATGTCTCCCATGATTCTTACTAACTTCGATGTCCCATCATACATATATTGATTAACTTCAGCATATCTTACTTTAACTCCTTTCTCGTTTAGGACCAATCAAATTAACTCTCTAGGGATTCTTATCATATGCCATCTCTAAGTCAATAAAGGCCATGTGTAAATCATTTTTTCCTTCCCTATAGTATTCAATCAAATTAATTTTCCGATACTCATATCTCCCTCAGTTTCCTTTCAACTATTCTTTCTCAAAGATTCATCGCATGACTCATTAGTTTAATACATATACTATTCGTCCAACTCGGAACGTCATCTTATGTTAGTATATTGGTAATATAATGCTCCTTCTCCACTCAACTGGCATTTTCTTTGTTATCGTAATTTTATCAATTAACTTAACTAGTCAAGACAACCCTACATCAACTAGGAATTTCCATACCTCTATGGGTATTCCATCAAGTGCTAAAGCTTTCTCGATTTTATCTTTCTTAACGCCGACGGATATTTATTAGTTCTACGAAAAAAAGTAATGTTACTACTTCTCATATTGGTGTTACTATCGTTGTTTGCTACATTTCCTACATGTTGGGCGTTTAGTAGTTTCTCAAAGTACATTCTCCATCTATTTTTTATTTCTTTACCCTTGACTAAAACGCGCGAGTCTTCATTCTTAATGCATTTTACTTCGTTGAAATCTCTAGCTCTCCCTAGATTTTGCATATTTGTAGATAGTCTTTTCCCACTATTATGTCCAATTTATTGTAAAAGTTATTGATTCTTTACCCTTAGCCTCTTTTACGGCTCTCTTTACTTCTTTATTAGCAACTTTGTATCGCTCTAAATCTTTTAGGCTTTAGATTTTCACCAAGTCTTATAAGCTTCACTTTTTAGTCAAGATTACGTTTTGGACTTCCTCATTCCACCACCACGGTTCTTTATCTATATGTCTCTAGCCTTTGGACTCCCCTAATACCTCTTTTCACACCTTTTTAATGCATTGACACATTTTATTCTACATCTCGTTGGTCTCATCCTCTAGATTCCATGCCGTTTCTTTTATCATTTTCTCTCTAAATAAACCTAGTTTATTGCCTTTTAGATCCTACCACTTAGTTCTTGGGTTCTTATTAACTTTCCTACGTTGTATCTTAGTCTTCTGGGTGATATCAAGCACCATAATTCTATGTTGTGAAGCTTTGGGAGAGAATAAAAATAATCCTTAGATACACGCGACCACATACACAATAAATATATTGCGATTGCATCTTGATATGTTGTTTTGTTTCACTAGACCATGCTTTAATCTACTGTAAAGTATGAACTGATCTAATATGAAAAAGCACGCTGTCCCTTATTTCTAAGGATTTTTCGATAGGATCTCAGATCTACAGGTGTGATCATAAATTTAAAAAGAAATGCTCTTTAATGAGAAAATGATTATTTACATTGAGAGGGGGTGCGGTGGGGAGAACAGTTGCGGAAATAGCTGATAGAACATATATGGTACATGTCACACCCCAAATTCTAAAAATCCAGGGGCGCGACTAATCGGAAGATCATGGGGATTAGGATAAACAAAACTAATGGATACAACAACAACAACAACAACAACAACAACAAAGCCTTTATCCCAAGCTAGTTGGGGTCGGCTAAGATGAACCATTAATATTCCAAAAGTCTCAAAGAAAAGGATAAGATAGAAAAGAATAAAAAGAGAAGAGAAGAAGGGAGGGGAAGAAAGAAAAAAGAGTGAAAAGAGTAAAAAGAGTGTAAAGTATAAATGTAAAACAAGAATCC
>JAOWAN010059210.1:0-12534 GCA_028566635.1 Lobelia cardinalis
GCAATGGCAAATGTGACATGTGAGGTTACGTGGCTTCTGAATTTGCTACAGGAATTAACCATTTCCAATCTCCAACCTGTTCCCGTTTATTGTGACAATTAAGCTGCTGTTCACATTGCAGCTAATCCAGTGTTTCACGAGAGGACGAAACATATAGAAATGGATTGTCATCTTGTGAGGGACAAGATTTCTCAAGGAATAATCACTACAGCTCATGTTCCATCTTCTCTACAACTTACTGATATGTTCACAAAGGGTCATAGTATCCCGCATTTCTTATTATCCAAATTGAAAGTATTGAATTTGTTTACCCCTTCCAACTTGAGGGGGGATGATGAAGATAGCAAGGAGATTGTTGTTTAATTAAGTTGTGTAGTTGCTCTTTACTTGGGCAGTTTCCTTGGACAGTTTTAGTGATGGATGGAAGTTAGGCAAAGTGAGGGATATTGGGGGAAGTTAGAGCAGTTTTATGAGCCATTGTTAAGGGTAGTTTTATGCGCAATTGCTCTTTATGTATTTATAAATATTATGTACCTATTTCAGAATTTCAAGATTATGTTTTCACTTCAAATCTCTCTTTTTCAATATACAAAAATCATCAATATAATTATAGAGCGGGTGAAAAATTAAAAACGATAATAATAAGTATATTTTTGTTAAATTGGAGCGGTGACAAAAATTTAGGGGGACGATATTTAGAAATCTAGTTGTTGTATTATTAATCAAAATTGAAAAATATCAAACATTTATTAGGTTGTTTTACCCCACGTCACACAATGACAATGTAACTTGGCCATTGGATCGGTATCACACTCATGTCTAAAGCAGCCCGGCCCAATTGAAATCCGAGTATGAGGTATGGGAGTTCCAATCCAACAATGGCTAGCCTTTTCAGCAAACTGGGGCTTATGATTTCTAAGCCCATTGAGTTCGCAGCCCAGTGTGTCCTTGTGTGTGTGTGTGTGTGTGTGTGTGTGTGTGTGTGTGTTTGCTGGGTTGGTTTCCAGTTTGTAGAGAGAGAGAGAGAGAGAGAGAGATTAAGCGAAAATGAATGTGTATTCTTCATGGTTCCGGCGGGCCAAAAAGTACGGCGTGTCGTCGGCAGCTACTAAGAGCAGCAAACAGGCGGACGAAGATGAAGTGTACGGAGTGACCGATGAATTGATTGATCTTATCAATTCCTTTACTCTCGACACCTTCAAGAACTTTCCCCTACCAGGTACTACTTTATTACAAATCCTATGTTCATTTGTGTGGGTTGTAATGACTGAAGGAGAGTGTGTGTGGTTGTAGATGAGCGGGAGGGATCACAGGAAACTTCAGGAAATGTTCAAAAGGATTTGTCTGATTGGCAAGAACGCCATGCCACTCTTGTCCTCTCCAAAGTCAAGGTGTAGTCACACACACACACACACATTCAACTTGGTTTTTGATTTCGTTATTGTGAAAAAAAAAATACCTTTTTTTATTTCTTTTTAAATCTGGAGCTGGAATTGTATTATTCTTTTTGTTCCTGTTTGTGGAATTTTTAAATATTTTTAAGCTCATGAGGTTAAACCGGAAGCGTATGAAGTTGAATTACTGTAGACAGCAAGTAAGGATCAGCGATGATGTAGAAATCAGGCTATCGTATAAGAATCATTGCATCAACTTTTGCTGCAGTTATTCATGATGCAAGCCAGCAAGAAAAGTTTGGTTTCTGGGAGTTTTCTGGGTAGTGTTAGAAATGAAATGACAAATTTTTAACCAGTTGATGAGAACAAGGTTTTGCTTGTAGACTTGTAGTACTTCTTGAGGGTAGAAGAAATGGAAAAGAAAGTTATGGGCTTTTCTGTTGCTGCCATGAAAAACCTCTCTTTGGAATGTTCTGCTTGTTTGTTTTTCTGTGACCAAGGCTGTGTATATCTTGTTAAGTTTTATTTGTCAGGATAGCTTAAGGCAAGGATATGGGTTACTAGAAGTAATTAGTCATTGGTTTTAAATGCTGAAAGCCTGAAACTACAAAGCTCACAAATTGGAGGAGGGGTAAAACAGAATAACACATAGTAGTTTAAGTTGTGGTAGAAAATGAAGTATTCTCACGTCTTGGATAAAAATTCTTTCTCAACTTCTCTAATGCTGGCATTATTCTTGGAGGAATCATTAATTGAAGTCTGGAGGTGCCAAGGCTTGTTTCCAGCAAAGTTAATAGAAATGATAAATGGAATTTGTCCAAGGTAAACACTGAAGAATATTCTCCACTCTGCTCAAGTTTTTTCCTTTTTTACCCGTGGTACATGAGAGGGGAGCATTGATGAACATTTGTTGGTGAATATTAATCCAATTCTGAGGTCTTGACCATGCTCTTTCTAAAAACCTATCATAACATTAGCTGTACCTCCAGAAAATGCTATCATAGGATTTCTCCTAACTTTGAACTCCATAACCTTCAATTAAGAAGAGGTACAAACTAACACAATTTGTATAGGTTCCTGTGTTATTTTTTTTTATTTTAGAGTGCACTATCCTTCTAATTTTTTTTAGCACTTGATGAATTTCTTAAATGCTTCGCATTAGATAGGATGTCTTTCTTTTTAATTACCCACATTGAGTAGCCAAACTATTTCTGAACTCTAGATCTTAAACATTTCTTTCAGGAACTGTCACAACTTAGGTTTAGGCTATGCCCACGCTTCATGAAGGAGCGACAGTTTTGGAGGGTATATTTTTCGTTGGTAAAGAGCTGTCTGGCTGAGTAAGTTTTACGGGCTTTCAGTTCAAGTTTCATATTTTTCTTCTTGTAAACTTTTAAAGAAGATTGATAGAAATGAAAATATTATCTTACAAGAACTTTACTTTTTTATTGTTAATAAAAATATGATTGGTGCATGATTACTGTAGCATGAGATGGTGTATTTCTTCTCGCCTTGGTAGTGTCTAACTTGATAATTGCAGTTGGCTGATCTATGTAGGTGTCGAAGGATCTTAAAGAATTTTAAAGTTGTCTAGAAGCATCTAATTTTGCTTGAAACATGTATTGATTCTAACCTGAACTTTGAGTTTGTTCCGTCGTTAGTTGAGTGCAAGCAGCTTTTTAATAGTATTTGTGGGGTTATGCAACTTATATAGGCCAATTTACACCTGTTTTCCCCAGACATTAGCATTACTACTAGGTGTCACATTGATTTCATTTCACTATCCTTTATGGTAGCTGTTGATTTTTGCTTGGATGCTCTTTTATCAGTTTATCCTTGTCAGTGCCACTTGCATCATCACACACGTATTAGTTTTGTCGGGAATCATTCTTGTCCGCTGCATCCACCTTAGAGGCAAATTTCCTTCTTTACGTGCGCAATTTTAAGCTGGAGGCTGACTGAGAATGATTGATCTTTTAGCTGTTTCAGATGAGTTCATGTTTAGTTTCATGGGTAGATATCATCCTATAAATAACCTCAAATTGATTCTCCAATTGATACAACATACTTTCTCTTTGCAAGCTTCACCATCTCTGATCTTTGTTTATCACTGAAGAAAGCAGCCTTCATTTTTGTGTGAAGTAGTTAAATTGGAAACGGAGGAAACATGCGAAAGATGAAAGATGTACTACTGGAAAATGAAGCTAGCCTTCATTTTTGTTTGATTACGGTAAAAAAAAATGGATTGAAGGCTCATGATTGATTTTACTGCTATACCATTTACCAATATTATCAGAGGAAGAATTTTGTTTTAAGGGCAAAATTTTGAGTCCCTCACTTTCTCATGTTCATCACACTTTTGGGATCTCGTTGCCACTTGCCTTCCCATCAAAAGTAACAGTCTGCTCGTCTAACTTGTCTGTGACACTCTAAATTTAGAGATTCTGTTGAAAATTTTAGTTAGTATTGGGAAATTCTAAGGTTTGAGAAAGTTCTGTTGCCCTTTTTAGTTAAATACACCATGGAATCTCATCTGAAATGAGTTTATTTGTTGGTATGGCCATCTTATGTAAGTCTCAAGACTAATCTCAGTTGGTTCACACTTTAGATCATTCAGTCCATGGAAGGGGTTGGGAACATGAGAAGGGAAAGGAAAAGAAATAACAGATTATATTTGTTTCCTGAGAGGATGAAAAGCTAGAACATTGGAGGACTTTGAAAATGCAACCATGCTATTAATATGATAGCAGGCTATTCTTCAAGACTTTTAGATTCCGCTCGAATGCCTGCTTGGAAGGTGTTATTGATGTTTTATCTTCCAAAATAAGTTTAGCTGCAGTCTTCAGAAAACAGTAGCTCGAATCTTTCTTAAGCTAGTTAGCATTACATCCTACTTGGTGCTTTAAGGAAATAAAAATGGCAAAACCTAACATGTGTCATAATTCACCCTTGTTTTTGAAAAATTTCATTTATTTAACAAATCCATGGCCCTAATGTGACGAGATAAAAATTCTAGAAGTTTCTAGTACTACTCCCCCATGCTACATGTGAGATATAGGGTGGTCTAATAAGATCACTAGATGACATGCGCACGTGGTGGTCTTTCACCATTAAAATCCCAAGCGTTCAAAGTGGAACTTATTTGAATTCATTATTTTCAGAATAAGGTTTGGATCATGAATACAATGTGGTACTAATACGGAGATACGATTATATCACCCTTTTTGATCACTTAAACGAATAATATAACTAATATTTACTGATACGAAACATCACTTTCCATCTACGTACCCCTATATCTGAATAATATTTTACATATTTAATTATTTTACATTATCAAATAAAAACATCACATCACCTTTTATTCCAAATTAAAACCTACTTCTCTCTCCTCCCACATCACATTACATCACATCACCTTTTATCCCAAATTAAAACCTAATTCTCTCTCCTCTCGTCATCTCTCTTTTCTCCTCCCTCATCAAATCACATCACATCACATCACCTTTCATCCGAAATTAAAACCTACTTCTTTCTCCTTCCTCCCACATCATATCACAGCTTTAATGAAGGAGGGTATTTTCGTCTTTTAATTGTCAAATTAAATCCATAAATATCACTATATATTATATCTACAACAAAAATTTACCAAAAATCACTACATATTTATTTCATGATCCAAGTCGAAGTGCCATCTAAGCACTTTTGAGAATTTGCATGGGTGGAGGACTACCACGCGGCATATGGTGGTCTAGGACCCTCCTCTATTTTCTCGGCTACATGTTACCAGGACCCAATGAAAGGGAGATACTGAAACTACCAAAGATCTTTCATGAAAAAAAGGGGCTATCAGAACGACGTTCAAGTAAAGTTTTTCAGTTCCCCGTGCGAGCAAGAACTTGAAACGTTTCCCTATTGTGAGGCCTGATTGCATTTTATGTCTAATCAGGGAAAGTAGATTAAACCTTTATTTTTATTATTATTATTTTTATTTATTTTGCCTATGGGTTGTTCTGGAGCAACAAAATTTTTGTTATGTGCTGTAGTTAAATCTTTCAAGATCCTCTTCAAATATCAATTGGGAGTTCATCTTTTTTGTAACAAAGTGTTGTTTGCTGCATTATTGATCAGATTTGAGCTACGTGCCATTCGACAAGAAAAACTGAGACAGATGGCATTAGGGAAGAAGAAAGATTCAGATACAGGTGCATGTGAAGTTGAAATGTTAGAAGCGAAGCAGCCAACAAGAGTAGAACCTGCAACTTCCTTGGAAGAGAACTCAGATTCCTGACAGTGTATGTGCATATGCGAATATTAGGCAAGTTTGGTTGCTCTTCCTTCTTCAAAAAATTATTTACCACGTAGTAAGTTAAACTTTGAAGGTGAAATCTTTGGAATATCTGTCTGACTTCAGTGAAGAGATGCTGATGAAATAGATTGGATGGTGACTGGATGCACACTGACCTAGTGAAGATGTAAGTAGGAGCCAAGGCTTTCTGGAACCAAAGGACAGAAAAATCTGACATCATTATTGTACTTGTAATGATCCATTATCACACAGAGTAATGGCGGGAGCGTCGTGCATTGCATAGTGCTTGAACTAACTGAGATGTTGTACGCTTGTGAGCTCCTCTCTCTCCGTAGTTTTCTATTGGCTTGTATAGGTGGTTGTTTCATTCTTTGGAGTAAAAGCAACATTAGTTTTAAATGTGTAGAGACATGGGATGGGATAAAACCTCGAGAAAACTTGAAGTGTACAACTTGGTGAAAGAAACAAGTTTCAACCAGTGTTAAGTTGTTATCCACTATTATGGCATCAATATGTACCTTGGAATTTCTGTGGGGTTAAATAATTACCTTGCCCGCACACACACACACACACACACACACACACACACCCACACCCGCGCACACATCACTCTACCAACTTTGTACCGGTGTCAATCCTGTGTCATTTGGTACGCAATAATCTTGGTTTCTTTTTACAGGTATTTGAGTTATGTATGGAAGAGTGTTCAAATACATGGCAAAAACTGGTACGAGCACAGAATACATTGCTTTTGTTGAGAAGAAACTATGTGGTACGAATACGATGTGGAATTCGACAGCATAGTAATCGAGTGAATAGGTGAAAATCACATTTGATTTGTCGAGAAGAATCTGGGCGTCGTATGATGTGAAATTCAACAAAACGTAGTTCTAGGGGTTATTGAGTGAAGGTGTGGAAAGGTTAAATCCAAACAGACCTTGACAAGTTGGTTCTGAAAGGCAGCAAAGAAGAACTCCTACAGGGAAAAAAATTTCAGCCACTTGACCTATAAATTTGTAAGGGTTTCCGTACAGCATATTTTTAGTTTTTTTGGACACTATATCACATTTTTGGTTTTTTTTTTTTTTTTTTTTTTTAAATTTTCATATACAACACAATCTGTTTGGCAGAGGTTATTACAGTCTAAACCTACAAAAAAAAAAAGCCTCAACATGTTTTGGTTTCCCTCTAGAAATTACAACTTCCTCCGTTTCATTTTGAGTGTTCTAAAAGCGATATTTTTTTCTCGTAACATGTCACTATCAAGGACACTTTAAATGAAACGGAGGGAGTATTTCATATTGTAAAATGCTTCTACGGCAGCTTCTCAAAAAGACTCTTCAGAGTTCAGTCTTCTGTGACTTAAGAAAAAAAAAATGGATGGGGGTGGGGGTGGGGGAAGGGGATGGGGAATACATAAAAGGCAGCCAATCGTTGTAGCGTCGAGCATAATACTAAGGCGCAGCGGCCGTACCTACAAGGACAAATCGCCCACCATCCAGGCATCAAACATAAGCATCAAGACTAAGCGTTATAAACGACTGCCAATCGTTCATAACAAGAATACATGTGATGTAATATTAGAAGTTAAAAGAGTAAAGAGAGAAGCTAGTTTGACCTCGAGTGTTATTTTCTCATGTCCCAAGTCCCAAACCCATGGAATAATATGGGTTAGGAATTTGAAATTCACCCAAGAATGGGAATACTCAAAAGACAACTTTGAGCTCTAAATTTTTAGCAAAACAGCCTCCCCAACTGAAATGGAGTGATCTAAACTTGGGAAAAAAATGCAAGAAAAAACACTTGTACTTGTCCTAGACTAGTAGTATTAAGATTAGAAACTGTGGGCAAAAGCACAGGACTAGTGAAATAAGCCCAAAAAATGGCAGACACTCAGACAGGTACAATGTCCCCCATGTGAAAGGGCAGGAACTTACTACATGGAAACAAGACTCTTGGCCGTCATCATATTCACAACCTTCAATAGATGCCCTAAAAACTTACTGACCAGCTTTTTACTACCTTCCTCCTTTTCAGTATCTTGTTTTGAAACAGAGCAATCAAACATAAATTGGAAGTTTGCAAATATTACCACTCCTTGGGGATTTGAATCCACACAAACAAACTCAATAGCAACATCCCCACCCCACCCCAAGCCTGAGACTCTGACTCTGACTTGTGTCAGAAACTCAAGCCCTTTATCTATTCTATACTTCATGACCCTTGATTTGAATCCAAACTCCATTGGACTTACTTGAGGAACCCTACCTCAGAAGTACCTCCTTGTGCTTTTCATAGTGAAGTGAGATTTTGCAAGATAAAAAGGAATGACCTCAATCTTGAATGAATAAAAAGGATGGTACTCCTCAACTGCCTGCTATATTCATGTAAGATAAACCCAAGTTACATATAAATCAAACTCGGTTTTACTTGCGATCACTTTTGTGGCTGGAAGACTAGTTTACGCGACTACATACAAAAAATCGCACAATGTTCATAATTGGTAATCCTTGCATTACTTCTTTTTCTTCCCATTTTATTGAACTTTTGATCAAGAATTTACTGGTTCTTACACAATTATAGTAACAATTTTCATTGAATTTTCTTTAATATAATCTTACAAAGACTGAAATTTTAAAGCATCATAGAGTGGAAGATCCCATGGAAAGACCACCATTATGTCAACACCCCCTTTTCATGTAACCCCAACTTTCTTTTCTATTTTCTTCTGCCTTAAATAGGGAGTTTTGGCAGCATTAACCACAAGTCAAAGAAAGGCAGTAAGAAAGTCATAACTGGATTAAATACTACTACTCAGTAATATGAAACATCAGCATCAACTCTTTAATGCACATAACTTTTACCATCCCTCCAGGCTCCCACCACTGAAAAACAACAGATTTCAGGGTAAGGAAATACAAGAGGATCATAATCTGCTAGCTACTACTAAATACAGTCATTCCATCACTACATAACCAGACCATTAAAATTAAAAATATATATTACTAACTTCAAAAAACCAAGAAAAGAAGATCTGATAATTATTTATGTGCACTAGCACATTTGAGAAAAAGATAAAAACCTTCCACAAAAAAAAAATAATAAATAAAAAAAACAACTAAAGCTACAATTTTTCGTCCCATCCTACTCTAAAGAGAGGTTAGTGTGTAATTCTCACCAGCTCTGTTAGGCTACAGCTCATCAAAATTACACAGCTATGGTTCCTTTTTCTTCTTTACATTCACTAGGAAAAAAAGGTTAAAGTAACAATGGACTAACACCTTTACAATCCTAGCTTCTTCAGCTTCATTTCTATATTCATAGACTAATTGCATCGCAACATATTGCTTATGGTTGGACTCTCACCCATTCGTACCTTCCGGGAAGGGGTACTTCATGCACGACATCGAAGTTGTACCTGCAAGATATGAGGGGTGACAGGAAAAGGAAAGTTAAACCTCTTGAAATTAAGGTCTCTAGGGTAACAACACTGAAATAAACAGCAAGCTTATTATACCATAATTGAGCAAAGTGCTATACCTGTCTGCAAAGAGTCGCTGTTGTTGCTGCTCAGCATGTGCAAAAAATTCTTCAAGTTCATGTGCTGTAGGCATAATTCTTTGTGCGGAATTCAAAATTCTGCGATTGGCACTCAAATTCATTGGCCTTGTACTAGACCCCGGTGTGCTGAGAGTGCTCGAGTCCCTTATCAAGCTGCATGGTGTGCTTTCCCTGGTGCTCCTACTGCAGTAACTAAAAGATGAGTATAAACAGTAGAGCGTGCGACAAAAAATAAGATTTTGATCTGGTAGATTTAGCAACACCGTTTTGGTAGTTTACTCTTCATTCTCATTGTCAAAATTTTCACATCCAATGTTTACATAAGTTAAAAAGGGAAATCTAAACTTCAAATGTAAAATCCCAAAACGTACAAATAGGAAAATCAAGAAAGCATTAGTTGAAAGTTTCTACTTCTTCCATCCCATAATGCAGTATCCTTTTTTGATTTTTTCATGAAAATTAAGAAAGCTAGCAGCTAGCACTTCCCGTAGCAAATGCGATAAAATATCCTTGGGCTTCACGCTAAAGCGTTGCAAGCGTACATTTACATATGATCGTAACCAAGGTGCAAGCAAGGTGCAATTAGTGACATCGTTACGAGAAACTAATTCTACAACAAATAATATCTAAAAGAGGACACTCAAGATGGAATGGGAAGTAAAAAAGAAAGGTGTGGTAAATGAACTGAAGCAGGAGGTAAGATTTATACAGGACAGACTCTCACTAACAAACATCATAAAGGAGTATGGAAATGCTATTCCCTTGTGCTTACATAGGCCCCAAAGCAGAGTACCCCGCAAAATTTATCAGACCTGTGGAATACGGGCCCATGAATAAAGATATATCAATGCAAACCCAAATGAGGCAGAAAACTTATACCTGCCAGGGGTAACACAGGGAAAAAATTTTCATGTTAAAATGATTGCAATGAATTCGAAACATCCCTATCCTTTTTATCACTTCTTCCTGTGTACTACTTACTGACAAATTGTAAAAACGCTTTTGTGACTAATTTTGCTGTCCATGCATCCAATCAGAAAGGGAAAGGGAAAAAAATGGTCACAAACAAATCAAAATCAGATTTTTGATTCCTATTTTGCCAATTAGTTAAGTTAAATCCAAAAATGTAGCAACTCAATCTAAAACAAGAATAATGTTTAACGATTGTAATTTTACTAAGCATCCAGAAAACAAGAGCATTAAAAGAAATTCTGTGATATGGAGAAAAAACACATCCAAACAAAACCATATTCAAACAATAAATAACCACGTGCGACGACCAAAGGTGGAGCAACAACAAAGTTGATCTGCTTTAAAGAGACCTCTAGTCAGTTACAAACATTACCTTTTTTAAGGAACAATTAAACACGGAAAGCATGTGTTCACAAGTAATGCTAGAAACCCCCAGACTGGTTGAAACACCGATTCCTTTAACTAGCTTTTTAGCTTATCATAAACTCAGGCAATAACAATAACCCTCGCATTGTTTCCAAGTCGACTACCTCCTTCTTTTCCTTCGATTCCTCTTTTTGGTTTTTGCTTTTTCGGGAGAAGGTTGGGGGGTGAGGTTTGATGGTTATTGGAACTCCAGAATTATAACATGGAATGCAAAAGATGAATTATATCCAAAGGCCCCCAAGGAAAATCCCTTTGCTGAAGTGACGAAGTCTACACGCAACTTTTAGAGAAAGTGCTCATTTTCTTTTGAGTACTTACTGTAAAGAACTAAGAAGGATAAATCACACTTGATAATCAGGAAAAGGAATTAATATACGCAATTGTTTTGACACTAGAATTTCACGTTGAAAGTGAAATGTGAAATATATCCCACAACTCGAAAAAGCACCAAAGAAATTCACTTTGACATGTCTACACACTGCTTGTAGAGAAAACATGCATTTTAAGCTCTTTAAAGGAAATCATATCAATACATCTTAGAGTGATATTCAGGAAAATCAGTAAACATATACTAATGGGAGTTACTGGCAAGAAAAAAAAAAACTGCAACAAGTAAACAAAAATAATAACAATTAACAAAACCCAAAATCAGAACATAAATGTGTAACCTCAAGTTGAAGCCCAGAGAGCCAGAAACCCTAAAACAACAAATGAAAATCTTGAAGTTGAGTAATAGCAGTGCAAAATAGTTATGCATGAAGTACCCATTGGGATTAAGCCCCACAAAAGAAATAGAAATTCAAACATGCAAACAAAATTACTAAAAATATTTGTCCTCCAACCCTTTTAGGTGAAATAGTGGTACCCACATTAAAACGAAAACCAAATTTCAAGAAGGGATATACAAGAGAGAGAGAGAGAGAGAGAGAGAGAGAGAGAGAGAGAGAGAGAGAGAGAGAGAGAGAGAGGGAGATCAATTTGTCGTAAAACCCACAAAATTGAAACCCCAAAACAACAAAATAGAAAAAGGTGACACTTTCGTTAACAACAGAGCATATGGTTTTTCATACATGCACGCACCAAGAATTCTTGAAAAAAAATTAACTACTTAACAGACGAAGAAATTATACCTTTCCTTTCCTTCAAACTCCAGATTATTCTCTCCCAAGGAAACCTCAGCAGAAAATTCACAATTCCCCTTTGTTTGTTCTCCTTCTTGACAAGGAATTTCGCCCAGAACGTCCTCTTTCTTGTTTGCAAAACTGGGAATTGAAAGGGACCCAACAGAGGGAGAACTAGGGTTTAGGCAAGAACCAATTTTGGGCTTGCAACATGAAGTGGGTAGGTGTAAATTGGGTTTCTCGAGCCTTCTGCTACGGAGCTGGAGGTAAGACAATTCAGGGTTTTGGTTGCCGGCGGCGGACGGTGGTGGCTTGGTGGTGGTAGCTTGGAGGCGTTGTAAAGCTAGGGTTTTGGCTCTGGTGCGGACGCCAAGAGAAGACTGGTGGGAGACATCCATGACGACGGTTACGTCGGCTGTGATTTTAGCTTTCCTCATGAACTTGCCCATCCCTCGCTCACTCTGTTTCCTGGGTCAAGACTCTGTTTTTCTTCAGAACCAAGAAACCCTAGATTTTGTAAAATTCTCCAAATGGAAAGAGAGAACGATCAGAGTGAGTAAAACGTTTCACGGCGTGTGAGGAGGTGAGTGGAAAGTTGAGGAGACTGGGAGATGAAGAGGAGGGCGGGAGGAGGCAGGGGAGGAGAGAGAGAGAGAGAGAGAGAGAGAGGAGGGAAAGGAAGGAAGGGAAGGGGGGGGGGAGGGAGACTATTTGTAAATGGGGGGATGGGGTTGGAGTTGGGTGGGGTTGA
>JAOWAN010059221.1:0-12534 GCA_028566635.1 Lobelia cardinalis
CTACCGATGTGTTAGTTAGACTTCCTGTTCCACCATTGCCTAATGAGTGGTCCCAAATTACTCTTCCTATTTTAAACGAATGTGTATTCAAAAGCCCACCCAACTAAAAAAGTAATGTTAATGTTTTGGTGAGATATTGATTTGTTAGATTTTAATTTGTAATAATGAAAGTAAAAAGTAAGAGAGAGAGAGAGAGAGATGAAGAGAAAATGTGGGATCGAAGTAAAAACAAAAAGCTTATTTACCGTAATATAGGGAGTATTAGCACATTTTAACTAATGCTTCACATAAGAGCTTCATAACTAATTAGGAAGTATTGTTACAAGAAAAGGTTGAAAGTAATTAGAAAAAACAAAAAAAAAATTGTTGTATAAGCCTACTTTTGGACAATGGAGATGTCTCAACACTAGGAAATTGTGTGAATTCTGATTTGACTATTATCCTTCTAGGTTTTAACTTCCTCCTATTTAAATTAAGTGTCCATTTTATTTCATTTATTTTGAGTGATCAAAGATAAGTGTGGCATTTCAAAATTTGTCCATTTGAGATTGAAAAAGTGAGCATATCGATCACAAGTTTTATTTGGATCACTTTACTATCTTTATATAACCATTAACCACAGTTTCCATATACTAATGAGGTAAATGCTTCGTGGTGAAACCATGTACCCACTCAAACAGGACACCGTTGAAAAATGATTACCCAGAAACCCTTTTTTCTACTTATACTTGGGTAAAACTAGTTTCTACATCAATGTTTTCATAGCTTTCTTTTTTGGGATCAAAGAAGAATATTATTAATAGAGAGAGAAATTAGAGAGAAAGGCGAACAAGAACTCCGGCAAGAGCCAACCTCTCATTCTCTGAAGAGCTTTTCCATCTTTCCTACGTTTCTTCGTCTTTCACCAACACTCATGAAAGCCCACCTGTTAACAATGGTATCAAGTTCAATCCCCTCAGTCACCACGAAGATGGAAAACAATGATGATTTGCTCGTAAAGTACTTTAAGCTGTCGATGGTAGAGTCCTACTGCATTATCAGACGTGGTTGCATGTTTCTCACTAATGTAAAAGGTTCTACTCATCAAAGGACCTTCAATTCTGCCAAGCTCAAGAAATCACAAATTAGCTATAAAACCATCCGAAGACAATATTACATGCCCATGATAATTACTCGTGCCAATATCTAAATCTGTTTCACCCACTCAAGAAAATTTGATACCCATGTCTTTGAAATTAACCCATCTTATCATATAGGCAAGAATCATGTCAAAACCTAAAAGTTTGTAAAGGGCAGCCCCCAAAAAAATTCCCTAATTTTCCACCACAATTTGTGTCGAGCATGTAGTTTGTCATACACTAATCCCCTTCACTTCAGTTGAGGAGGCTAACTAACTAATCAGGTTACATGTCACCTAGATTGGGACGGAAAGTCGGCATACAAAGCTGGAATCTCAAGCATTTACCCCTTCAAATCCGCAAAGCTCTAAACAGTCATCAAACTCAACCAACCCCCAAAAGCCTAACTTGTTCATCTAAACTAAACTACAACATCAATAACCCTTGACCCAAAATGACACCTTTATAGAAAAAAAAAAAACACACATAAACCCACTAAATCAAACCCAGCAAGTAGACATACCCATGTACACAAATAAAGTTCAAAGATATATACATTTAACGAACCTACGAATTTTTAGAGTGAGAAAGAGATAGAGAGAGAAGGAGGACAAGCCTGAATTCGGTTGCTTGGAGAGGGAAAGCCGGCGGGTCGAAGGGGAGAGAAACCCATGAAGTAGAAGGAGTGCAGTGATCAGATTGAAGATGCAGACAACTATGGTGGCCTTCTTGAAGGAGAATCTCATCGCCATCCTCATCCTGCCGCTCTGTTGTGTCTTCTCCATATCACTTCTCTCTCACCGTCACCAACCACCATTCCTTTCCCCCGCCTATTTGTCAAATTCAGTATTGTTTTCTAATATAATTACCCTCCCAGGTTCTGAAATGTGGAAGACTACCACCAAGGCACTCTGACCCTGGCCAACCATGGTCAAACTTCCTGCCATATAAAGAGTTAAGAGCTCAGGGCAAAAACAAATTAATACATTTTCATCTTTGTCGTTTTGAAATTGATAACTTATTTTGTTTATCCATAATGTCATGAGTTAACTGTGTTTTAGCCCTTATGATTTTCCTAAAATTTTGCGATTTAAGTCCTAAAATTAATTTTTTGTTGCAATTCGAAAATTTTTTCGACTTTTTTTGTTAAAAACTAACGTGAAATTCATTTTGCGAGCTCACTGAAATTTTAGGACCTAAAATGCGATTAACACGTAAATATTAATTTTTATATAATTTGAACAAATTTTAAAAAAATTTAAAATTATTAATATCATATTATATTATATTTTCAATTTAAAAAAATTAAATTTTAAACCACTAACTATGATTAAAAGTTAAAAGTTATTTAAATTAAAAATTATATCTTAATTAAAAATATCTAATTATACGCTATTTATATGCTAATTACATACTAATTATATACCACATAAATAATTAAATATTATAAATTAAATAAAATTAAATAGTGTATATTAAATAAAATTAAAGATTACAAAATTAGGTACACCATTACTTTAAGTAGTTTCATCTAAGACCTTACTTAATTTAATCTCGTATTTTAATTAATTTTTTTACTACATTAATACCTAGTTAATAACTTAATTATATATTACTTAAATTAATTAATTAAATACTTTAATATTTAATTAATGCCTAAATTATATCTAACTCGCCCATTCCCCTTTTTCTCCCTCCGCCCGATTCTCTCACCTACCAAAACCCAAAAATCCATCCATAACTTTTACCCCTAACCCATCTAACTGATCTCTACCTTCTTCTTTCTTGAAATTCCACCACCACTAATTAAAATATTTTATTAACTTATTTAGGTAAGATATAATTAAGATATTACTTAGATATTAAGGTATCAGGTAAAATTAATTAATGTATTAGATAAAATATAATTAATGTATTTAATTAAGTTATTTAAGTAATATATAATTAAAGTTTTAATCATGTATTAATATAGTTGGGAAAAATAATTAAAATATTAGATGAAATTAATTAAGATATTAGGTGAAATTAGTTAAAGTAAAATGGATGTAGGTAATTTTATAGTTTTTAATTTTGTTTATATAATATTTAATTTTAGTTAATTTGAAATCTTTAATTAGTTAATTGGGATAAAATTACTATTTAATTAGATATTTTTAATTAAGATATAATTTTAAATTTAAATAATTTTTTAGATTGTATTCATAATTAGTGGACTAAATGTTAAATTTATTTAAATTGAAAACTATAATATAATATAAAATAATATTAATATTTAAAAAAATAATATTAGTTCAAGTTTTACAAAAATTAAGATTTATGGGTTTATCGCATTTTAAATCCTAAAGTTTCATTGAGCTCGCAAAACGAGTTCCTCATTAGTTTTTAATGAAAACCATCGAAAAAGTTTCGAATTACAACAAAAAACCAACTTAAAGACCCAAATTGTAAAGTTTGAGATCTGGAGGCTCATTTTGCGAGCTCACGAAAACTATAGGACCTTATATGCAATTATCATGTATATACTCTAATTAGGTACATATGTCCATACTCGTGGACATATAATTTCTTTCAATTAAATATATTATTTTAAAATGAAAAAAATATTTTTTTCGGTAAAATGTGAAAAGAAAATTAAAATATTATAATAAGTAAAAAGTAATGTGTGAAATAGATCACTGAGTCATATACATAATTGTCGAATTTATTTTGCATTATAAATTTTTTTTCTTAAAGTGTCAACCTCGTTAGATTTTCATCCAAAACTTAACGAAATGCCCATATTCATTAAAATGAAATGTTTTCAATGAAATGAACAATGAAGGTTAATAAAATGCCCGAGCTAGAGGTGTTCCATCTGAACCCACTTAATGAGATAGCAAGCTGGCATTGATCTCATCCGACTAGATATCGAATAAGGGGCACCAGCTGTGCCTTAATCACGGTTGCCCCAGCCATATGTAAATCTACATCGTTTCATTTGTTTGAATAAAATTCAACGGTTTCAAATAATAGAAAACATAAAATAAAACACTAACTCCCCAAAATAAGACATTCCGTACTCCTCTTTCATGCTTTGAACAACCTCAAACACACGAAATCCAAACTTTTTCTAGAATACACTGTTGTTCTTCATGGATCAAATGAAAAATAATTAAAGGTAGTTAAATAATTAAGTACCGCAAGATCCAAAACGCGGGATCTCCATCACTAGAAAAAATCAATTAGATGCAAAAGAAAGAAAGGGGAATGGGTGAATTAATTAGGCAGAGGCGTAGATGTGAATTTGAACGCCAATGAGGAAGATGGTGATGAGGCTTAAGAAAATGATGGAGTGAACAAAGATGGAGCCGCCACTGGTGTGCACATTGCCGAACTCCACAACCCGATTACGATGGACGATCTGAAACAATTAACTTAATTCACCTTGGAGGCTAGCTCTCTCCAACGTGAAGTGGGTTTTCTTGGGATTTAATGGATGAAGAATCAGAAAGAGACAAAACTGCCTGGCTGCCTAGTTCTTGAGATGGAGATCTGCTCCTGGGTATATGTGTGGTTGTTGTTCTCCGAACTTCGAAGTGCTAGTGGGTTTACATTCGCTCAAAGCTGGAAGAGAGATCTAGAAAGTCTTTTATTTTGAGATTTTAGTGTTTTGTTTTATTTTAAACCATTGGATTTCCTTAAAAGATGGAATAGTGTAGATTTACTCATGGCTGAAACAGCTGTGATTAAGTCACAGCCGGTGCCCCTTACCCATGTAAGAGACGGTTTGATCCCCTGGGCTTAGGGAAGAGACCCTAGAATGACAGTTGGTATAGGAGATGCTCATCAAGTGTCTGATCAGAATAAGGTCAGACTTGCAAATTTTTTGAAAATTTCGCGATGCGGTCCGACAGTGTCACAGGGCTGCAGAAATGTAAGAGTAGCGCAAAAAAACATCTTTTGTCCCTGGGCTAGCTAGCACACAAGCTGCACGTAGGGAGCTTACTGGAGCTTTCATGCGAGTTAAGATGATAATTTAAGATTTTCAGATATCATCTTCGGTTCATCGGTCGTGATGACTTGAGGAAATGATATCTAGGGGTAACGGGCACCGACTGTGACCATTAATCATAGCTGTTTCAGCCATGAGTAAATCTACACCGTTCCAACTTTTAAATGAAATCCAGTGGTTTAAAATAAAAAAAAACTCTAAAATCTCAAAATAAAAGACTTTTCGGATCTCTCTTCCTGCTTTGAGCGAATGTAAACCCACCCAGCACTTCAGAGTTAGGAGGACAGCAACCACACATATACCCAGGAGCAGATCTCCATCTCAAGAACTAGGCAGCCAGGCAGTTTTGTCTCTTTCTGATTCTTCATCCATTAAATCCCAAGAAACCCCATTTCACGTTGGATAGAGCTAGCCTTCAAGATGGATTTAGTTAATTGTTTCAGATCGTCGATCGTAATCGGGTTGTGGAGTTCGGCAACGTGCACACCAGTGGCGGCTCCATCTTTATTCACTCCATCATTTTCTTCGGCCTCATCACCATCTTCCTCATCGCCGTTCAAATTCACATCTACGCCTCCACCTAATTAATTCACCCATTCCCCTCTCTCCCTTTTGCATCTAATTGATTTTTTCTAGTGATGGAGATCCTGCGTTTTGGATCTTCCAGTACTTAATTATTTAACTACCTTTAATTATTTTTCATTTGATACATGAAGAACAACAGTGTATTTTGAGAAAAGTTTGGATTTAGTGCGTTTGAGGTTGTTCAAAGCAGGGAAGAGGAATACAGAATGTCTTATTTTGGGGGGTTAGTGTTTTGTTTTATGTTTTCTATTATTTGAAACAATTGAATTTTGTTAAAACAAATGAAACGGTGTAGATTTACACATGACTGGGGCAGCCGTGATTAAGGCACAGTTGGTGCCCCTTATCCCTCTTACAGGCCCAAGCATGTATTCAATGACACTATAATTACCTTTAGTCTGAGAGGTAAGAGTACTTACTCATATACACACTCACTCATTCACTCCTCTTTAACCGATAAGATATTGCACTACAAACTACTCGTTCGATTCACACACTCACTATCGAGCTGACCGATGAAGTTTTGCAGTTCGCCACAACAATCTCTTACTTTTACGCCTGCGGGTTGAGCAAGGTGAAAATCTTGCCTCGTCACTTAGGTGTTGTTTCTTCTCGTTGCAGGGTTAATAACTTATCATCATCAACTCATACTCGATCGATCAAACTACCCAATATCATCACCTTACTTTTCATACTTACGTCACGTACATGATCGCAAATTTGGACACGTTCATTGGTTCCGGTGCCGAGACCAGTTCCTAACTATTTTCTACTTCTACAAAGTCATATATCCTGACCACTTAGACAACAAAATGGCCAATTTTTCATAAGTAAATAATGCCTACATGAACAACGAATTTCCACCACCTTCTCCTCAAAAGAATGGCAGTATCCCCAACGGGAAACATCCAATTACCTCTACATGTGATTAGAACATTGAGATCGAAAGTTGATCAACTCAATGTAGTATTTGAAGAGCTTCTACCCAACGAGAGAGTATTGAATGGGAGCCCCTAGCGACCTAAGGAATCGCCTTAACGGCAGGAGAGACAACTCTACAATGCACATTGGAATAAGAGGCCAAGGCTCACTAGGAAGAGCTTGAAAATTCCCACATAACAAATCAGGTCACGAGAAGACCAGATAGACGTTGCCCACCTACAAGACCAGGCCCAGCTGCTCACAAGATTAATGCGGGTGAATAGCCAGCAGCAAGTACTTGGTGAACTCCATTTCCATGTTCTGAAATCAACTATACTCGTGACTCGCTTCAAGATACCAAGCGAGACTAGCCAAGCCTGCCCTGGATCAAATCGAAATAATGAGAGGGAAAGAATAATTAACTCGCAAAGTCGAGCCCACATAACTCGACCGAAGGAGGGACCTAGAGTCAGCATTCACAATAGACTTCGAAATTCTAATAATTTTTTGCCAAATGGAGGGCATTCAAAATAATACTAGAAAAACTCAAAATGAGAAAGTCAGTACAGTACAGAGGCCAAAAGCACACCTCAATTGTATCACAGGAACAACATGCACATAAAAAGAGAGGGTGCAGCCCAAAGGACAAACAAGTATGAAACGCGAAAGGTAAGCAGAGCTTACTTGCTTACATGCACGTGAGGAGAAAAAGAGGAAAGTGGAGAGATAGTTGAAAGAGGCATCAAGAAGAGCTCCTCAATCTAGGGACTAACTCAATATGGGCTACTTCGACAAGATAAGCAAGGTCAGCGATTTCGGTGAGGGGGCATAGACGAGGAAAGTTAGGAAAAATCTACCTGTTTGGCATTTTATAATCCCCAAGTTTGATAAGTACCACCGGACCACAAACATAGTTAACCTGATGAGAGATCGCCTAGGGCAATCCAAGGTTCATTCAGCTCGCATAAGGATTCGCCTAGATTACTAAGTCATATCACACAGGCCAGCCTAGTTGAGGGGAATTATGAGGATTTATCATCGATCAAGAAGGGGAAGAGAAGATTGTTGGTCGCCAGCCTCTTGGAATTTAAGGCACGAAGCAAACATGCCAAGACAAGAAAGGTGCGAGCTGGGAAGGCGAGCTCGACTTGCTCGATCGCGAGCATCGGCGAGCATGTAGGACGGTGGCGAGCAGAACAAGGACCGAGCCTTAGCTTTGTGTCAGATAGGCGAGCAAGGGTTTGGCAAGCATGTTTGAAGCGACCAAGCGACCAACCACTCGACGACAGAGCGACGATCTATCAGACAGCTTCAGAATCCTTGTCGGACAAGGAGAGCAGTGCGCGCAAATCTGGGACGCGCAAATCTGGCAGATTGTCTTTCCTTTCTGCCAGCTTATTTTGAGTCCTATTTACTTTAGGATTTTAAGTGTAACTATTTTCCTTAAATTCTAGGATTTCCTACTCTAATTAGTTTCCTATTTCCTAGTTAATTGTTTTCCTAGTTTGATTTGTATTTGTTTTCTTTTCATGTTAGGATTTCCTAATTAGTAGGTTTCTTATTCCAAGTTAGTTTAGGATTTCAATTATGTAACCTATATAAAGGCCTCTCTTGTATTCATAAAAACATATCTTGAGTTTATTGAATTAAAGGTAAAGCTTTGGCTTTGTTTCGAAAATTCTCTTTGAGAGATTTCGTTTATTCTTGAATTTTCGTTCTTGAATAATTAATTTCCCTATTGAGTTCTTAGGGTAATTGCGTCCTAGGGGTTTAATAGCATTCATTCTTTTATCTTCTTGGTTCTTCAAACAATTACGTTTGTTGGGTCAATTAGCCGCCCATATAGCCTTATCAATCAACGTTCCTTCGTTTCCGTTGGAGAAAGGGTTCTTAATCACATCTTGATTAAGGGTTCTCTCATCAAATAGACTAAGATCTACTCATGGACTGATCTTGTTGAAACAAAATGACAAATTCACTAGCCCTAGTCACCATTGCAAAGGCTCAACTACGGATTCATTGTAATGAAAATTATTTTAGTTTTTACTAAGTTATGTGGCTTGTTTGCCAGATTTTCATAAGGAATTAAGCAACCGTGTGTGCGTTGGGGCATTCCTTTATTATGTGTAGAATAATACTAAGACTTGATATGGTTGCATTTATTTTCTCAGGTTTTCATGTCGAATTACGACTGTGTGTGCTTTGGGGCATTTTTTTTTCCATACGTGTACAATTAAAGTAAAACTTGTTATGGTAGCATTTGTTTTCTCTTCATGTTGAACAAGTGCTTATTTGTAGATTCTATGTCCATAAGGATTTGTAACTTTTTGTATCAACTAAGACATTGCTGCAACTTGCAAGAATGACTTACGGACATTTTAGCCCCAGTTCCTTGCGGTGTAAATTGACAGACTGTACTTATCGATGTAATCTTAAAATGCATTACAATAGCTGGACTAAGATTTAGATTCATTTTGCTGGTGAAAGTAAGCACCAACGTTTAGCATGTATGGAAAAGCTCGCTCGTATACCATATCGGAAGTCGGAATCAAGCCCCATTCATATGCATGCACAAGTGAAGGAATCCACATAAGTGTATCAACTGGCTTATAAGTGGTTTGGCAAAACTTATACATTAAATTCAGGATCATACTTGGGGCACAATACACTCACAAAACTTTGGTCACAAAAACATCGTTGGCTCTAGTGTTGATTGGTTACCTTGATTGTGGACACCGCAACTACTTAATGTAAACGACCCATTAAAATCTGCCTACAATATTTTGCTAGCAAAATTTTGTGTGTTCTTGGTGCCCCTAGCAACCAATTAGATTCATGGCTTGTATTCTCAGGTGTCGATTTGAAGCCTAAACATAAGGGGGGATACTCAAAATTTTGGATATCAAAGTGGTGGTGATAGTCTTAAATGCAAAGGTTTATGGGGTGTTTTTCTGTAAATTAAGGCTGCATCTAAAAGTGGTGAGATCTGAGTTCAACCTTCATTTCAACTATGCTGAAACCAAGGAATATGCCATGCCTGAATAGTGGTTATGGTATCATACGCAAGGGCGAAAGTACCCCTTTTCTAAGTTTGGAAATATTTGAAAAGTTTGATGTTTTATGGTTAGGACATTTTCCTCACATTATTTGGTACTTTTACCCCTTCGCTCAGTGTCTATTATGGGGGTATATATCATACACCACGTGTTTCTTTCGGATTCTGACCCCTAGTGATTGGTGGATTAATGTGGTTATGGTATCACATGCAAGAGCGAAATTACCCCTTTTATAAGTTTGAAAATATTTGAAAAGTTTGATGTTTTATGGTTAGGAAATTTTCCTCACATTACTTGGTACTTTTACCCCTTCGCTCAGTGTCTATTATGAAGGTATATATCATACACTACGTGTTTCTTTCCGATTCTGATCCCTAGTGATTGGTGGATTAATGTTGAGTTGAGTTGTACACGTTTACATTTGAAGTTCATTCGTGCATAATGAAGTTAAATTGATGAACTATACATTGATTTCATTATAGGGATCAATGAAAACGTTAATATTTATGCTCTGTACATAACATTCATTTGTGACCCTTTGTAAGAATTCTTGGCTTTGTCACTGATGTAGATCTCTGGTGTTCTTTTGTTAAGTAATTCTCTAAAGTGATGAAAGTGCTGTGTAAATTTGTTAGTTTGATGCACACCCAATAATAGAATCTTTACGCCCCCCCCCCCTCTCTCTCTCTCTCTCTCCCTCTCTCTATCACACACCTGCGCTATCTCTAATTATGTCTATACAGTATAACAAATTTCCTGCTGATGCTAATGTCAGATGCCATATCTTGATGAATGGTCTGCTTTGGAGGAGGATTACTCAAATTCTTTATCGGAATCTATCCATGCTCTAGTGAACTCTTCGCTCAGGCTACCAGTTAATGGGAATGTTCAGGTTAGATAGGATTTGCTACTATCCCTCTATCATATCAAACTAGTGCACGCTTGTCTCTTCACTTATTTTTTCTAGCAGATTCCACCTATATGCTATCATAAACAACTTTATTTTATTGTAGGTCGATATAAAACAAGTATCAGATGCTCTACACTTGGCATTGAAGACAATGGATGTGATAGGCGCCTATGTCGAAAGGTTTATGCCAAAGGTACACCAAATAATCAACAATTTTTTAAAGATGTTTTTTAATCCCTCCCAAAGATTCCGGGGCTAGAAAATAATCATAGTATGAGCACGTAATTGGAAGTTTTTGAAAGAAGGCATGGATAAGCCCAATAACAGTGACAGTTTTATCACGAGTAAATGCACATACCATTAGCAGTAGACAAACACTTAAAACGCTCGCAAACCTAATAATTGATCACTGTAGACACCTTGCTTAAACATTGTAGTTTGGGCATAATTTAAAATTGGTGCCCAGCAATAGAACAGATGTACATTTTCTTTTTAAAAAATGGACATGCCATGCTGACAGGGTTTTGCTAGCAATTACATTTACAATACTTGGTGATAAACTAGTAGTAGAAACTATCCACATTAAGAACTATCCCAATGTACTGCACAGGTTCCCAATGTGGATAATTGATCACTTTAGACACCTTGCTTAAACATTATTGTTTGGGCATAATTCGGAATTGGTGCCCCGCAATAGAACAGACTTTTTTTTTAATGGACAATGCAATGCTGCTTTTTGTGAGGGTTTTGGTAACTACTACATTTACAACACTTGGTGATAAACTAGTAGTAGAAACTATCCACATTAAGAACTATCCCATTGTACTGTGCAGGTTCCCAATGTGGATAATTTCCATTTATGGATCGAAATAAGTGGCCACTGAGGGGTGGGGCAGGGCACTTGCTAGCAAAACCCTTATTATTATTATTATTATTATTATTATTATTATTCTAGAGCGCACCCAGCTATTAGAATTATGTTTAAAATGGAAACTTCAAAAGCCTATGAAGAAAGCCTTATTCGACCAAGTGTAAATTATAACAAGTATATCAGGAGTAAATGCTTGCGCAGTAGAGAAATCAGTCTCACAAACTTCTGTGTACAAGAGAGAAATTCACTTGTGTGGCGATCACTATAGACATCTATCTTGTTCACACACTACCTTTTAGTGTCTACTGTCTACCACAGCTCAGCTAGCGCTTGCAAACTAATACATTTTGTTCACTTTCTGGGCTTACAAATCATGACGTTAAATTTTGTCACACTGATGTGAGGTTGATTAAGATCATTTCCCAGTTATTAAGCGGGTATCATTCAAGTTTGAAATGTGTGTCACTTGCATGTCCTATTTTACCTGACACGTCCTTGATTTCTAGGCCTGCTCTAACAAGCCTTTCTTAGCACTATCTCTAGCAACAACTGCATAGCCTTCATTACGTTGAATCCCGCTTTCAAAATGCTTGACGGTTTTCATTTTGGTGGTGTAGCATCTACTCCACTATATTTTGTAATTCTTGTCCCTGCAAATTTGGTTGGATGCTTGCACTTATTTTGAACTCTTTGTTCCCAACAGCTGTTCCGGCTGAATGTGTCACTATGACTTAGTAGCGTACACAGATACACGTTGGCAATTGTCATCCAAATTATGCATGCATCAATAGTTCTTGTAAGAATGAGCAATAAACCTCCCCCAACCATCGTGCTTTGATACCAAATTATTCTATCAACTGTGAACATAGTACATTAAATATACATTCCTGTTTTAGAGAAAAAGATTTTCCGCATACTACTGTGGGGGGGAAGATAGGAGATAGGGATGTAAAAATATCCCAAAAATATAGAAAAGAAAGCAGATGGATACGCAAAGGAAGAGGGTTTGGAGAGAGAGAGAGAGAGAGAGAGAGAGAGAGAGAGAGAGAGAGAGAGAGAGAGAGAGAGAGAGAGAGAGAGAG